>PVJD01001879.1:0-233033 GCA_004026545.1 Mormoops blainvillei | reverse complement strand
GTTTCTCTCCTTCTTTTTCTCCCTCCCTTCCCCTCTATCTAAAAATAAAATAAATAAAATCTTAAAAAAACAAAAAAGAAACCAATAGCATTTAAAAAATAAAAAATAACTGTTTCAAGAATCAATGAGCAAGTGGGAGGTGGGAACAGACCTTCACTTTATGCTTGAAATGATATTATGGCCATTCAAATAGCTCTATGAGGCTGGGTAACAAGCCTCCTGTCCTATGACACCTTCTAAAGAGTCCTCATTTCTTGGAGGAGAGACCTCAGCTACAACCACAGAAGGCCTATTCCCCAAGAACTTTGCAGTTTGAAGGAGAATGTTCTGGCACCAGCAGCCTCTCAAGCAGATTTCATTAATTAACCACCCCTTTCCATCTCTCTCTACCCACTCCTTAACTCTAATACCTCCCCCTCTACTCCAAGACTTGCAAATACTGACGATGCCAAGATAATTCACACCATGCCTGCCCTCTCGCCTATACCTGGTCAGCCATCATTCTCCATTATGGCCTTCATACTCATGGAGACCACAATGCACTCAAAGATTGTCCCTTTTCTGAAAATATTATTTCAGGGTCAGAGTGAGTGAATCTATTCACCTAGGTTACTGGCCCAGAGGTTCCACAAATCTCTCATTTTAGCCCCTGAAGTTAGCTTTTGAGCTCAAATTTTGTACAAACACACACACACATACACAAAACAAAGAAAATAGAACTCAGGGTATGGGAAAAACCATGGTTATTTCTTAATTTTTACTCTTCACCAGAGGTGTGATGTATAAAATTTTCCTACCTCCCCTGTTATTACCATACCAGACCTGGGATTGGTGCCACAGCCTCACAGCACCAACCCAGAGGCAGGTAAGACAATGGGAAATAGAAAGCTGGGTGCTGCTGGGTTGCCACTCTAATGGCGACCACATGGTACAATCGCAGGGGCATAATTAACATAGCACAAATGTGACTCTGCAGCCCTGGAAGGAACTCTTGAGAGAAGATGACCTACAGGAGAGGACTAGCAGAAAAAGAAAGCATGAGGGCCAGCCAAGGCAGGTAAATGAATTTCAGATAATTTTTATTTATTTTTCTTGTCTGATTGATGTAGCTAGGACTTCCAATATTATACCGAATAAAGGTGATGAAAGTAAACATTCTTGTCTTGTTCCTGATCTTAAAGAAAAAGCTTTCAGGTTTTCAGGTTTTCACCATTGAATATGGTGTTAGGTTATGATAAGATTTGCCTTATATGGCCCTTATTATATTGAAGTTTGCTCCCTCTATCCCAAGTTTGCTGAGAGCATCTATGAGAAGTGGATGTTGGATTTTGTCAAATGTTTTTTATACAGCTATTCATATGATCACGTGATTGATTTGTAAATATTGAACCAGCCTTGCATCTGGGAATAAATGCTGGTTGATCTATGTATATGATCTTTTTAATGTATTGCTGAATTTGACTTTCTATGTTTTGTTGAAGATTTTTGCATCTATGTTCTTCACAGATATTGGTATATAATTTTCTTTTTGTGTGTATGATGTCTTTGGTATCAGGGAAATGCTGGACTTATAAAATGAGTCGAAGATCTTCTCATGCTCTTAAATTTTTTTGGAATAGTTTGAGCAGCATAAGTAATTCTTCTTGAATGTTTGGTAAAACTCAACTGTGAAGACATCTGGTCCAGGGTTTTTGTTTGTTGGGAGTTCTTTGATTACTGATTCGATTTTATTAGCAGTTATTGGTCTATTCAGATTTCCTGCTTCTGTCTTCTATGTCTGGGACTCCAGACGTCCCTTGCCTCCCTCAGCCATAGCCTTTGCTTTTTTCATAGCCAGATACTGTGAGGATTTCTCTTCCCAGCAACAGAGCCCTGAGCTAGGGAGCCCAGGGTGCGGCTGGGACCCGTCACTCCTCCATTGCCAAGATATTCTCCCTCCTGTTTCTTAACCACCACACATGGCTATGAAACCTGCTCATTCTGCATCTCTACCCCTCTGATTAGTCTCGACATGGCTTCTTTTTTATATCTTTAGTTATTAGAATTCTGTTCAGCTAGTCTTCAGGTGATTCTCAGTAATGGTTCTCTAATTTTTGTTGTCATTTTGATATGGTTGTGGGAGAAAGTGAGACTAGCATTTACCTACTCTGCCATCTTAACCAGGAATAACCATTGATTAATGATAAGTGGTAGTGCTATTTGGGGAGAAAAGCTTTGAGCAAAAATTATTCATATTCCCAGTAGAAAAAGTTGAGCAGAAATATGAACAAAAGTCTCACAAAGTCAAGGCTAAATGAAAGCCTTAGAAAAAGTCAGAGTTCTTTGGTCTATTCCTAATTTCCAGAAAATGCTTTTACAAATGGTCAGGCAACTGAACATCTGAGATCTAATTGTGTCATGTCTAACAAACTGATTCAATGTTCTCCTTTTAGAAGAGCAGATGGAGTAGGCTGAAGACTATGAGAAACCCCTGAAGAAAGATGTGACAGTCTGAGGGACAGACTGAAACTAATGTTTAAAAAATAAATGTCTTCATGAATTAGCAAGGATTTTGCAACTCAGATCTAAATGAGATTTTCATCATTCTTTAAACAATGCCAAAGAAATTTGCTTATTTTAAAGAAGAAAAAAATGTCAAGAATTTAAGAAGTTAAATAAAAAACAATGGATGAGAAAGAATTCAGTGTGCATGCAACATCGAGAAAACTGGCTTTATGTATTTTTTTCTATTAAAAATGTCTTCAAAATACAGGGAAGTGCAAAGAATAATACAATAAGCCCTTATGTACCTACTACACAGTTTTAATATATGCTAATATTTTGCCAAACTTGCACATGTAACTTTTTTTTACTTTTTTAAAAAGTTTTTTTAATTTATTTTATTTTTTAGACAGAGGGGAAGGGAGGGAGAAAGAGAGGAAGCGAAACATCAATGTGTGGTCACCTCTTGTGCACCCCCTACCGGGGACCCGGCCCACACCCAAGCATGTGCCCTGACTGGGGAATCGAACCAGCGACCCTTTGGTTCACAGGCTGACGCTCAATCCACTCAGCTACACCAGCAGGGGCTATGTATGTAACTTTTAAAAGAAAGAAACTTCTATGTATGTAGTTGAAGGGGCCTATCCTGTTCATCCCAGTCGAATTCTTCTCCCTTTCTCCCCAGGAGCAAACATCATTATGAGCGTTGGTGTGTATTACCATATTTTGCCATGTACAATGTGCTCCCATGTATAATGCGCACCCATGTTTTGGCCCAAGCTTTCAGGAAAAAAATCTCTCATTTTCACTTTTTAATTCAACTTCTTATTTATTTATATTTAGAAACAAAACCAACTATCATATTCCAGGGTATTATTTTGCATACAGATATCATTCTTGCTTTCTAAAGTTACACTTTTAATGCATAAGCATAAATAAAAGAATTAAAAGTACTTATACAGATGTGGAATTAGTACTGCCCATGTAAAATGTACATCCTTATTTTTCCCTCAAAAATTTGAGCAAAAAAGTGCAAATTATACACAGCAAAATATGGTATATCTACTGTATATGTATGTCACATAAAAATAGTGCTATATATAGTGTATAAATGTATATACATATAATGTATAATATTAAAATATAAACTGGAAAACATCAAACTTGTACATCTCATATAAATCATATATCTTTTAAGATATTTTTTTAAATTGCTTTTGGTCTGAGAAATTTTGGGGATTAAATATCACAGTTAGTTGACATGGCTAAAAACCAGTGGTTATGTCTTCTTGGAAAATAATAAGAATAGAAGCAACATTTACAGCCAGGACTCTGTTACAGTGAATTCCGAAAGCTGTTTTATGAATTCTGAGAAGACACTGAGAATGGAAAGGGATTTCAAAAGTGGTCATGTGATCAAATACGCTACCAAGAAGCTCACATTTTATAAATTTCAAATTAGAAATGGAACAAGCCCAAAATAGATTTCAAAAGTGAAACCAGGTACTATAAAAAATAACAGTGGTTCACTGAACTCTCTTCCACACATGCTAAGCTGCTCTCTGGGAGTAACTTTCATGGCTTCAGAAATTACATTAACTCTTCAAACCTCCAGGGTACTGTTTAGTAAATTATTATGTGATGTACTAAATTTTCTTAGCACCTAAATTATTCTCCAACATCAGCTATTCCCTGGAATTAAGTTATGGTCTCCGTAAGCATACAGCTGTCTGATTACTTAAGAGTTCCTCTGACTCCCAAAAGTGCTCACCTCGTTCACCGAGGTATGTAAGCCACCTAGGAAATCCAACTAAACAAATGAAATTCACTTTGATGCCACTGTACCCATATGCTTAAAGACAACAGAGTGGAAAAGGTCAGTCTGATATATGCAAACCTATTAAACATAGAACCTATTGACTGTACAGTCTATCTAAATGGCCATTATGATTGGCAAGCAAAGCCAATTAAGTAAAGAATACTTCAATTATTGGTTTTATGTAGTCAGAGCTTTAGTGAGTTATAAATGCTCCATAAGTCTGGCTCTCTGTCAGGCATCCTGGGATCATTAGCAATCCTTTGGTAATTTTATCAGAGAGAGGGGCATCGATCCCAGTATTTAAGCCAAGTTCTAATTTATAGAATTATAGTCTACCCTCCCCCAAATTTCCTCAGATTAAGTGATACATTCTGAGAGGACAACAACCCCCATCTTTTAATGTGCTTCTCCCAGCCCCAAACCTCTCTCTGGAGGCCAAAATAAACTCTCTTTGGTCCAACCTTATAACACAGAAACTTCGATGGGGTCACAAAAACCTCTCCCTTGTTACATACTTAACAAAATAATGTTTAATCCTTTTTTAGCAAAAGATGTGTTTTCAGTCATTCCATTGGCAGGATCAGCTGAACAGGACATGGGCAGATACTGATCTATCTAATTTCTCTACTGACCATTCCAGGAGAGACAGAGAGAAAGTAAAGTGTAAGGAGCAAAGCTGTGAGCTTTGCATCCTGCTGGAAGAAAAGGAAATAAAGAATTACCCTTAGTGCTACTCTCCTTGGAAATAAATATTGGCCTTCCTGGTTCAGTAATGGAAGTTGAAAAACACCAAACAATTCTGTTATTTTGGTAAATTCAGAAATATGTTTACTTTTTCCTCCAGAACAACTAGGGCAGATGTAAACAAAATAAAATGTCTGGGCAAATGCGTATGGTGGCTTATCAGTCTTCAGTATAACTCAGGATACAAAACCAGAGACTAGGTGATTTTCCAAATCATCCTCAGTGTTACAGTTTTGTCAATAGAAAACTAAATTACAGGGTATTTATTTGTTTGATTTCATCGGAACAATTAGTTGATTCAATGAGAAAAATGAATTACTATTATTTGGCATCACAGGCATTAACAGGTTGACAGAGTTTTAGTTTTCATATGCTTGTTTTTATGTCATTTGTAGATAGGTCAAGCTACCTATAAAATCTAAAAGAGGGGGAGGTTTCCTTGGTAATAAGGGTTAGAGGTATTGTTATGATGGAAAGTAATAAAAATGACCATATCTCAGAAAGCACTTATGCCATTTCTATGAATTTAAACTAGAGCATAGTTGGCCGTGAAACATAAATACATTTAGTTAACACATAAGTACATACTGAGGTTCTAAAAAATCATCTTTTCTCTTTTTAAGCAATAGTGACATTCATTAGCATCTTTGAATATAATTTCATGCAAGTTAATTTTTTTTATTTATAAAGCTGTTTCCAGGTGTGATCATTATTATTCCTCCATCACAAGATATATTTTTAAAAATAGAAACTGACAGCACTCATTTTCAAAATTTATGTATGCTGGCAGAATACTCTAATTATACAACAAAGTAATTTTGTTAATGTAATTTTTTGATATTAGGTTATATATTCCCTAAAGAAGTTTACAAAGATAAAAAAAATTAACTCCAAAGTCCAGGTATTTTCCATGAACATTCTTCACAACCTCCTTGTGGATTATAACTACGTAACCCAAGGCGATGTCTGCTAATTTTTTCTCAAGTAGAGACAGGGGAAAAAAGCAGCTTTGATATAATTGTGGGCTTATTGTTACCAAAGCAAACTGTGACCGCAGAGCATGAAAGAATTACTTCAGAAGGAAGGACTTAAAAGTGAGAAAATTCAGGAAAACTTCACACAGACTTCATCTCTTTGTGATTTTTGGCAACAAAAAAATCTGACAAATTACCCCCAGTACTGAAGAACTCCAGAAATGCATTTCACTTTAGAGAATTTAGGTATTTCACTGTAGGTGTACAGTTGCAATCATTCATTCAGTCAATATTTATCACGTACCCACTAGATGGCAGGTAATGTACTAGGTGGTAAGGATCAAGGATGAAAAGGATGAGTCTCTACTCCCAGGCTAATCCGGGGGACAGATACACAAGAGCTTTGCCTGTGGTAATTAAGAGTGAGGGTGGAAAATGGGCTCCTCCTGGAAATGAGGGTTAGTCAGGAGAAAACACCAATCTGGCCTGCTCTCTAGGAAGACAGTCGTGTTAAAGAACAAAAAACAAAAGGTACTGGGCTCAGTGTTCCTCCTGCCTGGGTATTAGAATCTGCCAACAGAGACCCTGTGGTCTCCAGCTTAGAAGGTCCTTCTGGTATTATGAGTGCCCACAGACAATGTGTCCTATAGGACACTCTCCGACAGTGGGACGTAGTAGGGCTTTCTGCCTCCTGTATTGTTTATTTTTCCTTTCTCATAATTAAATCTCCTAATCCTACAAGGTAATAATATTTGCAAATGGAGAACACCTGGCCTTCCAACATGATGAATTTTCTAGACCTCTGGGGAAAGAGTTGTTCATGCCAAAAGAAATCTAACACACCCCCAGAAAGTAACCTGAGCCCTTCATAACATGAATACACAGGCACAAGGGTTAAACGTATATTAAGCACAGGGAAGTAATGAATATTTTGCCTCTGTGTGTGAGTGTGTGTGTATGTGTAACCAGAGAATTCTAAGTTTGTAGGGTGTGCTTTATATCTATATCATATGTTATCCATATACCAGTTGTATATTATAAGCTACATATGCAATACCATATGGACACCATAAAATATCACATGTGTTTTCAGGATAATTTTACATTTAGTGCATAATTAAAATGTCTTATATTTTATACCTATCTTTTCTGTGTGTACATGGATTTGTCTAACAAATTGCTTTCATTATCAAATTCAGATATAAATCAAAGTTAAAGTCTTTTTACTTAAATTTAATAAAAAGCAATATGGAAACATGAATGCAGTTTGTTTTCTTTCACTAGATCTTTCCACCATGCAACATTTAACACTGTGCAGCTGTCAATACCCACTCATCTGCTATCAGGCAGCTTTTTCCTTTCACTCACTGTGACATTTTTAAAGTGGCAAAAAAAAAAGCTTAAAACAGCATATTTGTCACTTTTTTCTTTCTAGTGACCTTTTAAGCAGTAGGGAAAATTACTCTATATGTACTAAACCCTTTAATCATTACACATACATTTCACAATAGTGCTTATATAGGTGTATCATTTAATTAAATTTAAGAAACTTACAATGTAGGTGCTGCTGTTCATTTAATTATTCAAAAATTTAAACATAGAAAACCTCATAGCTCTTAGCTATGGCAACCATGTAATGCATATTATATTTATATTAAGAGTCATTTTTATATGTAGAATTTCAAAAATAACTTGTATACACCCTCAGTTTCCAGATTTTCAGTTCTAACAAATAGCTACATGAAAAACTTTTCTTCAGTAAATAAAAAAAAAAAAGATATGTGGATGGTAAGGCATGACAGGGAATGTTTCGAGAAGGAAAATGTAAGATTGAGTCTCGACCCTGTGTTGGACCAGCTGTGTGACTTTGAGGGAGTCACTGTGTATCTCTCTCTGATTAGCACCTTGTATTTTTTCATGTGCAGAACAGGATACTGAAGCCACTTCCCTCTGTTACAGTTGACTGTGAGGAGCAAATTGGCAAATACTTGTGATTATACTCTGAAGTCTCTAAAAATGAAGAGTAGTATGACTTTTAGTTCAAAAACAAATATTCTCTGTTTTCTAGAAGTGCTGGAAAAATTTAAAATTCTTAGAACACACCAGAAAGATATCAGATGTTTAAATAAGCTAAAATATCGACACTAGCAGTACATTTTTTTAAAGGTTGGTATTTCTTCTAAAAATAGAAACAAATACTGTTGCATCTGCTATAAAATGATATTGAAATTCCAAAAAAAAATTCTGGATTGGCCATTTAGTCTCACTTTTATTCTTCTCACTTTAACTATAATTGACATATCTTTAGAAGTAACCAGATTGCTGTCCTGCTACCCTTTCTACTACAGGGCTTCCAATAACTATAAGTGAATTGACTTCACCCCTGGTACAGAAATCTACTTCACCATCTAAGAATTAGTTGCTAAGACTAACTTAGTTTCTCAAATTATCAGCTTCCTTGTCTCTACAAAAGAGAACATAATTCCCATCACATAAGGTTTTTTGGTGGGTCATAAACTTGTGTATATTCAGGGCCTGAAGCCCTGAGCTCTCCATAAATGGTATTAATCATTGCTGTTCTGGCAATAATCCTCTTACCACATTTTAACAACAATGAGAAGGACTTACTGATTCTGCGGTTCAGCAAGAATCCAGCCGGGAATGAAGAAGCAGGTCTCCCCATCTTTCAGGTAGTCCTCTTAGATTCTTCCTCATTTGGCTCTGGCATCCTACTGAGACAAGAGCTGGGGAGACAGCCCTCCCCTCAACTCCAAGGATCATTGTTGGTTTGCAATCTCAGGAGTTTGGTTTGTAACCTGGGTAAAATTTGAAAGTGGCATCAATGCTTGGAGAGCAAAAAAAGAGACCAAAGAAAGGAACAGTCCACTCCAGATTGACAGGCATCAGGTTTGCTAAGCGAGGGTACTTGCATAGAAGCCTTGACTTAGAGCTGTAAGAAAAAAATAGATGTTTGCACTTACCCACCAGAATCTTCAAAGTTTATATAGTAGCCCTAACTTGGTTCAGTCCCATATACCAGTCCGGATGGTCTCAACAACACCTTACTCTCTCAAGACTGTGTCCTTGAAATACAGTAAATGATACACTGCATAATGAAATTTCAGTCAACGACAGGCTGCATATTCTATGGTGGTCCCATAAGATTATAATGGAACTGAAAAATTCCAATCACCTAGTTACATCGTGATGTCTAGTCCTCATGACGTTATATCATGACATCATGACACCCAGCCATCTTGACCTAGCTGTCCTGATATGGAGCGGTTCTGATGCCAAGCTATCTTGAGGTCATAGTGAAATGTTTTACTCATGTGTTTGTGGTGATGCTGATATAAACAAACCTACTGTGTTTCTAGTCATAGAAAAGTATAGCACATACAATTATGGACATAATATTTAATAATGCCAATAAACAATTATGTTGCCATGGTCATTGGATCATTGTCCTATAAACCAAAATGTTGTGGATTTAGTCTCTGGTCCGGACACATACCTAGGTTGTGGATTTGATACCTGGTGGGGGTGTGTACAGGAGGTAACCAATCAATGTTTCTCTCTCACGTTAATGTTTCTTTCTCTCTCTCTTCCCTCACCCCCTTCCTTTCTCTCTTAAATTAATAAACATATCCTCAGATGAGGAATTTAAAAAATGACTATGGCCCTGGCTGGTGTGGCTCAGTGGATTGTGTGCTGGTTTGCTAACCAAAAGGTTGCTGGTTTGATTCCTAGTCAAGGGACATGCATGGGTTGCAGGCCAGGTTTCCAGCTGGGAGGGTGTGGGAGACAACCCATTGATGTATCTCTCGCACATCGATGTTTCTCTCCCTCTTTTGTCCTCCCTTCCCCTCTCTCTAAAAATAAAAAAACTTTTTTTAAAAGACTATTTATACTTTTTATCATTTCAGAGTACATTCCTTCTAGTTATTAAAAAAGTTTGCTGTAAGACACTATGCCATGTTATGTTGTTTCATTCATCTTGCACTTACTGCATCTCTTTGTTCACCGTTTTGTCCTGTGCTTGATTTAATCTTATGTTGTTTTGTTCAGTGACATGCTGTCTAGACTTGAAGTCTAGGAGCAGTAGGCGATACCATATAGCCAGGTGTGTAGGAGGCAATACTCTCTAGGTTCGTGTAAGAGCACTCTGTGATAGTCACAGAATGATGAAACTACGTAAGGATGCATTTCGCAGAACATAGCCCCATTGCCCATTGTTAACTGGCACATGACTGTAGCTCCTAGGGTGGGAACAGTAGGCAGAATGTACATTCCAAGGAGAGGGGCGAGGGCAAAGGGCCTCCAATTGCTCACATCTATCTTGCAAGTCAACCGGCAGTCACATCCTCTCGATGGCCTCCTCCAACAATCATGGCATCTTTTGCCTCTCCCCATGAGCCTTCTCACATAGACAGGGATATGCTTGGTGATGATGCTAATGTTATTACTTGTGTGCACCTCAATGCTTTTCTCTGGAGGATCTATACACCTGTCTCACAGGTGTGCAGCCTCTGTGCTGGACAGTGATAGAGACAGCTAAAATGACTCACCAGAAGCAGACACTCCTGGGAAATCCTAGCACGTCTGTGTCAAGTGGTACATTCTAGTCCTCCCCTAATTCTCTTATAGCAGCTAAGTTTTGTTCAGTGCCGTGTGGGTATAAAAACAGACCCCCTCACTCTTCACTGAGTCTGCCGCGTCTCCAAGGAAGAGCCACAACAGCCTCAGAAGCACTTGAAGTAGACAAATCCCTGAGCTTCAGTTTCTGGACCAAAAAGAGTTGAGTTTTGTCAGCTTCAGAGTCACTAGAGGTTTCAGAAGTCAGTCAAATCTGCTGACTCAATGTACTTTGCTCTAAAAAAAAAAAAAAGATACTGACTGAAGTTGAATGGCAAGAGATTTCCAGGGAGTGGTAAAACTAAGAAGAAAGCAGAAGAAGGGAATATATAGTAATAGCAATGATTCCTACTTTGAAGACTGACAGCAGCACTTTATAGCTAGTTATTCTGTCTTTTCTCCCTATGTCCTCTGAGTTAAGTATGACTTGGGCCATTTTATAAGTGGCAAAATAAGAATGGCTAGATAAACAACCAATCCCAGTATATTTGGAGAAAACTGACACTATTCCTGGTCTTCTGATACCTTTCTCTCAATTGTTCTGACTCTAGTTACATGTTGTCCATTTCGTGACATGAAGATAACTAAAATAGCCTTGAACCACATCTACGCTTAAGCTTGTGTGCATATGAACCTCTTTTAAAATAGTTGAAAACAGTCAAACATCCACTCAATTCAGTTGAATTCTAACATAGTTTTTAAAAATTAATATAAGCTCCAAAGAACTCTACATGCTATTTGGTCCTTATATCTTTTCTTTCCTCTTATAAAACAGTTTTATTGAGGTATAACAAATTAACGATAAACACAGAAAGTATATAATGTGATAAGTTTTGATATATGTATTAACCCATGAAACAATTACCACATTCAAGATAGTCAATATTCCATCACTCCCAAACCTTCCACATGCCTTTTATAATCTCTGTCATCTATCCATCCTACTCCCAGGCAACACGCGACCTGTACTGTCAATACAGATAAGTTTTCGTTTTTGAAGTTTTATAAGAATGGACTCATACAATATATACTTTGTGTTTGACCTCTTTCCCTCAGCATAATAATTTTGAGACATGTCTATGGTGTTGTATATATCAGTATTTTTTCCCACTTTATTACTTAGTGGTATTCCACATGCCACAATTTGTTCATTCATTCACTTATTGAGGAATAGTTGGCTCTTTTCCAGTTTGGGGCTATTACAAATAAAGGTGCTAAGAACATCCATGTAAAAGTCTTTATAAGAGACATTTATTGTTTTCTTTTATGTTAATACCTTAGAGTGAATAGATGGGTCATACATAAGTGTATGCTTAACCTTGTAAGTAATTGCCAAGTTTTTCCAAAGAGGCTGTATTTTATATTCCCAACAGCACAGCTTGAGAATTTCAGCTCTTCCATATCCTGGTCAATATTTGGTTAATCTTTTTAATTTTTGTCATTCTAATAGGTGAGTAGTGGTATCTCATTATGGTTTTAATTTGCATTTGCCTAATAAGTAATGACATTAAGCATATGTTCATGTGTTTATTTGCCATCCGCATAGCTTCTTTGGTGAAATTGTTGCCCATTTTTAATTTGGTTGTTTTCATATTATTGAGTTTTGAGAGTTCTTTTTACATCGAGGATACAGTCCTTTAGCAGATAAATGTGTGCTTTGCAAATATTTCCTCCCAGTCTTTGGCTTGTCTTTTCATGTTTTTAATAGTATCCTTTGGTGAAGAAAAGTTTTAAATTTTGATAAGGTCCAATTTATAAATATTTTATTTTATACATCACGCTTTTGTTGTCATATCTAAGAAATCTGTCTTCACCTAAGGTCACGAGGGTGTGTATTTATGTTTTCTTCTAGACATTTTATAGCCCGAGGTTTCACATTTAAGTCTATGATCTATTTTGAGATGTTGAGTTAATTTTTGTATATGGTTGTAGACAGGAAGTTTGTTTTGCTTTGTTTGACATGGAGATATCCATTTACTCCAGCACTGTTTGCTAAAAGGCTATTCTTTCTCCACTAAATTGTCTCTGCACCTTTCTCAAAAATAAGTTGTCCATATTTGTGTAGGTCTTTTTCTATATTGTTTCATTGATCGATTAATCTATTCTTATGCCATTACCATAGCTTACTGATTACCATATCTTTATAATAAGTCTTTAAATCAGGGAGTATTAGCCTTCTAATTTTGTTCTTAATTTTCAAAATCATTTGGGCTATTCTAGGTCCTTGACATTTTCATGTGAATTTTAGAATCAGCTCATCAATATCACACACACAGACACACACCCCTGATAGGAATGTAATCACATATGTATTGAATCTGTAAATTAATTTCCAGAGAACTAATAAGTGTATTTCTATATATGCACAATAAACAAAAATTAAAAATGCCACTTACAATAATATCAACATATGAAATAATTAAAAATAAGTCTGATAAAAGATGTGAAAGGCCTGTTCACCAAAAACTATTAAACATTACTAAGAGAATAGAGAAGACCTAATAAGGAGCAATATACCTTGTTCATACATCAGAGGACTCAATATTAGAATGATTTCCTCTTCCTTTTAATAATGGAAGCCACTGCATTTTAGCTTTTCTTGGTAGTAGGTGTGGACACTTAACTATGTCCTGTCTAAAAAAATCTAAGCAGAAGAAATATGTGTAACCTCTGGATTATATCTTTTTTACTTTCTGTTTTCACTTTCCCTGGGCTGGTGAGGATGAGGAGATTAGGGGGTAGAAGGGTTGAGCAAAAAGGAAAAAGGACTCATGGACATGGACAATAGTGTGGTGATTGCTGGGAGGAGAGCGGTATAAGGGGGCTAAATGGTAATGGAAAAAATGCATAAAGATTAAAATAAATAAATAAATAATGAAATAGCAGATTACCCTTTAGTTTAGAAATATATATAGCTGATGAGTTTAGAAAAACAAGTAGGTTTCAATATAAGAATTATAAAATATATTTTTATTTTTTAAATTGTTAAACTAATACTCCAGAGAGGAAAAAATTCTGAGCACTCTAGAAGATAAAATACTTTGCAGAAGTGGTCCCAGGGCTCTTTGGCTAAGTACACTGCCAAAGGTCACAGAGCACCTGAAGGTCACACAGAGGATCACTTGGCAGGTACAGTAGTGGCCTAGATTACAAACAGGGCCACCAGGAGCCAAAGCTGGCCCACAGACATTTTTTCCCTCTAGTTGCACAGTTTTAAACATGCTGAGTCAACATTTTAATATTCAGAGATTTCTGGCTTCTCCTGAAAATTTTCAAGACAGCACCACCTGGGCGCACACCACACCCTGGGCCTCATGACAACCCTGATGATGCCAAGCAGAGGCTGCCCCCTCTTAGATAGGGCTTAAAAAATATACTGGCAAACACCTGCAAAAGGCAAGTTAGGAAGAGGCTTGTACAGCATGGCAAGGAGTTCGGACTTTATACTCCTGGTAAGGGGGAATCAGTAAAGAATGTTAAGTGAAGGGTAACATGATAGCTGTCTGGTTTGAACAATTACTCTAATGAATAAAGAATGAATCAGAGAAAGGAGAGAACATAAGAAAGAATAGAGGGGAGACCTGTAAATGGTTTAGAAGTTCCTTCCCTTTCTTCTCGTAACCTCTCTCTGTTTCTTCCTCCTGAAACAGGAAATATGTCTAAAGCAAGGTAGCAGAAGTGATACAGGTGAATCAAAACACCTGAGAGAGAGGGAGATAAGATCATAATCGGTATTTAATGACCAGTTCAATATGAGGATTGAGAGAGGGGGTGCTAATTCTACCACCTGGTGCATCACAAAATTCTTCCCAAGGGTAACTCTTCATTTGAGAATAATTATCACATTTTTTTCTCTCATCATTCAAAGAAACCAATCCTAGGTCTCTTCAATTTACAAATAATAAAATGCCATTCCCCAGTCCTACTGTCCTCCAGTGTTTAATTAGGTAAAGAGGGTACCTTATCTAAAATTTTTCATCTCAACAATATACTCAAACCTCAGTAAGTAGATAAATGCATTTCTCTTCAACCTATAGGTATTTAGATCAGATGAAACATCTCCCTCACTGTTTAGTTGTCAAGAAAATATATTAATGCTTCTAAATCAAGAACAAAAATAAAATCACTCAGAAATAAACTTTAACATTTCATGTTTCTGGCACTTAAAATAGTCTTCTATTTGTGCAATCCTAACATGAGCATATGACTTGCAAAGTGAAGTAGCCATAAATCAGGCTACTATAACACCCCTCCTCGCAGACATTTGTCAGGAAAAATAATTAGTATACTGGCTAAGAGAACACTAATAAAGCAATGCATTGCATTTCATTTGGTTCTTATTCAACATCGGCAAAGGATTCCAAAGCAAAAGACAAAGAAAATTAGAATGATCATTATCCTATACCCAGCCACACTGATGAAGCATATTTCCTGATGCTGGCAAAACTCCTGGACCTAATCTTTATTTTTTAACCTATTGATACTTTTCCATCAGTGACAGACTTGTTCTGCCACAAGAGATGAATTTCCAAATTGGCCTGAGGGAGGCATGTGGGTTAGAAACAATATTGTCATTGGCCTAGTTTTGGCAGGATTGGTGGAAAATCAGACAACTGTTATGTTTTGGAGTTGTGGGCTAATAGTGCCCTCTGTTTTCCATTTTTGCTCCCATCAACAGAATTACCAGATGGCCAAGAAGCCACTAGAATAGAAGTAATGTTCCAGTATAGTGGAAAAAGACCAATCCAGTAAACATTCTAACTTCTATCTGTTGGCTTAAAATAGCAATCTAAAAGTTTAAAGATGAAGAAAAAAAAAAAGAAAACATAGCAGAAACGCTCAAAGCCTCACTCCTGTCGCCAGCATACCTGGTCTTTTTGGAGCCATAAATTCACTGTGGATTCTGGCGCCCTCAAAATCTCTCACCCATCTTCACATATGCCAGACCACATGCCTTAGTGGACTACAGATCTGCAAGCCTCTTCTTAAACCTCCCGGAGATTCTGAGTCAGTGGGTCCACAGTGGAGCAAAAGAATCTGTTTTGGGTTTTTTTTTTAATTTTACAGATGATTCTGGTTGATAGTTACATCATGAAACCATTTGGAGGAGTCTGAGGTCTACCTGTGGGAATAATTTTTAAGTACAGGTGCTAGACAAGGAAGCCATCAATCAGGTAGCTTTTTAGTTTATATTCCTCCTTTGACCCTACCCCGCCCCCACCAAGTGTCTTCTCTTCCTCCTAGTGGACAGAGGGTGTAGAACCCAGTATATAGTAACTATGATCCCCAAGTTTGAGAACCGACACTCTTTACAATAAAAAATCAAGGAACTGCTTTAATAAAATAAAAAGCTTCCTCTCTGAAGGTGTGAACATGTAGAACTAGCAGGGCACAATTATAAAACTGGTGTCTTCTTCACCGCTGGCCCCAATATTGGTTCTTTCTTTCTGGCTAGTTCTCCCTCTGCTCTCAAAAGAAATTCTGGGAAGATAGAAATGATTTTTCCATGCATTCTCAGATAATGTAGCCATTTTTTTCTGAAAGTGTCTCGTTTTATCATTATAAGTAAAGTCAAAACTACAAAGTTTAAAATTAAAACTTCTCTCATCCCTCATTTGGACCTGCACTCCCAGTTTGAGTCTACTCATTCAAACTTTTCTCAGTTTCCTCTCTTGCCTGTCCCCATGCTCCACATCACTCAGCCAGTTTCCTCTCCTTCATGCAAGACGGAAGGTGGGGTTGGAGTCAGAAGAGGGAAAGAGAAGAGGTAAAACAGAGAGAAAGGTCTTGCCGGAGCCAAAATGGAAACAACCTGACACTGGTTTCCACCGGCTAGCTGGTGTATAAAGCTGACTCATATGCATGAGGTACGTTAAGAGTTCTTTGAGGAGCTCCTGCCCTCCTTGAAACTTCTCACCTGCAGAACTAGGAGAACGCATTTGCTTTGGGTAATGGCTCACAATTCTGTCAGCTGCTGGCTTCCACCATCCACCTGCGGCCTTTCTCTAATGAGCTCTCCTTGCCCTTCCTACCCCCAGGTACTCAGACAGAATCTAAGGCAGTTTGAGGCCAAATTTCTTTCTCATATGTGGCCCACTTTTGATCCATGGAAAAGACTCATGTCATTCCCTGTCTCACTGTCAAAGCAAGAAGCTCTATGCAGAACATCTTGCTTTTAGGTACATCAAGTCTGTCTCAGATATCAGTCAGCTATGTCCTCCAAAAAGCAGAGGACCATATGGGAGTTTCCCTTTCATCCCTTTGATGCCCATTTTGCTTGATTTGAGGTCAAGAAGAAGGCTCTCCTCTATTCCATCCACATGAGGAAAAAGAATGAGCAGTATACTAAAAACTCTTTCTTAAAAAATCCTCTCGTATCTCCAACCCACCCCCCTAGATCTCGCCAACTTCTTTCATAGATCAGAGGTGGGTGGTCTGCAAAATCAGTTTATACCTACCATTTCCTCAAAATGCATTTTTAGTGATCTTGCATCTTCCTTGTCATGTGTCTATTGACTTTAGGCCTTAGATGAAACAGGGATATAAAGAGTCCCATTTTGCAACTGAGTGGCTAGAATCCTAATCCCTTAAACTGCCAAGCTGAGAAGGGCAATGGATTTCCATTAGAGGATCTGAATATGCCTTGCATTCAGTTGGCTCTTTGACATTTGAAGTCTGGGCAGATTGGCAGGTCCCATTTGCCAAAGAGCAATTACTTCTGTAGTAATTAGGTCTGAAATCGTGTTGCCTCTTTGAATCAAAAGCAGTTATCTGCACAAGACAACATTCAGCCACCGCAGACACAGAAGAGTAAATAAACAACCACCGTTTCTTCAACCAGGCACAAAACTGAATTTCATAACCAACAAAGATTCTGAGATTATTAAACATTACAAGACTATACTCGTAAGGATACCAAAGAAATTTATTACTTAAAGCCAAAATCTGGATAAATAAACTGAAGTTATTATTTATATTATGATAAAAAAAAAGGAACAGAGACAAAAGGGGGATGAAAAACAAACTGGAAAGTAAAATCATAAAAATTAGATCTACCAAACAAGGGTTCTAAAGATCAACCAGGTTAATCTGTTTTAATAACAATTTTACTAATAATAACAAATACCAATAAGAATAGGAAACCCTATTGACCATTTACTATGTTTTAAGCACATTATGTATGTTATTTCATTTAATCATCACATATGAAAGCTCTCTCTCTCTGCTGTGGAACCTTACAGTGCACCCTAGTGGGCAGGGTATATTTCCCCACCCCACTGATGTTGGATTTGGCCATGTGACTTGCTTTGACTAATGAGTTTTTGGCACACATAACCCAAGTAGAAGAACTAAGTGTGTTTCTGTCATTTGACTTACTGTGTCATATTCTTGAGAATGTTGCTGGTCCAAAGAAAATGGGAGGAAAAAAAAAAAGGTAAAGAGGTCTAAACTCAACCTGGAGCCTAGAGCCAAGGTCAACCAAGGAACATCCTGAAGCAAATGTGTCCTAACAAACTGGCAGACCAAGGGCTAGGAAAATCAATGTTGTGGTAAACCACTGAGTTCAGGGCAGATTGGAACGTGGTATTCGTTTGGCAACAGCTGACTAATTTGGAGAAGCACACAAATCCTTGATATTAATTAATGGGTACTTATTAAGTGCTTACGCAACATTAGGCTGAGAGCAAAAATGGGCAGTTGGGAGTAGGTGTTTGGGGAGTGGCTAAAAATACATGTATGAGAAAGAGAGATCTTCCCTTGAGAAATTTTATCATAATTAAGAAGAAACTCTTAGAGGTTAAAATTCCTTGCTTCGAACCCTAAAACATTCAGAACTACACAGAAAGTCATAATTTGCTTTAAAAGTAAATTTCAAATTTGCTAACAAAAACGCCCACCACCACCACATAAAGCTTACAGCAAACATCAACACAATGGTGAAAAATGTAAACCAATAACTTTGAAATTAGAAATAAGACAAAAATGGCTGATATCAAAACTTCTATTCATATTATACAGGATTTCTCAAATAAGAAAAATGAAAGGAAATCAACCTATGAAGCTGGAAAGGAAAAATTAACAACCATAATCATTTACAGAATATATGGCTGTATATATAGAAAATTCGAAAGGTTATATAGGTAAAGTATTAGAACTATCAAAAGATTTTAACAAGGTGTCTGGATATAAGATTATTAGTTTCAAAATCAATATAAAAAAGTTAACTGAGCCTTTATATACCAGGAAGAGACACTTAGAATATATAACTTTTAAAAATACCACATAAAAATTAACAATTAAAGTGTGTGAATGGATTTAACAAAAGCTTTGCAAGAGCCCTAAGGGGGGAGAGGAGGATATATATATATATATATATATATATATATATATATATATATTTATAAAATACCTCACTGGAAGGCATGAAAGATGACAAATAATGACCAATACAACATTTTTACGGGTCATATGAACACGTATGTATTATAGCCATGTCAGTTATTAGTAATGTATTGTCTCTATTTGATTTAGTTCCAATAGCAACCCAGTAAGGTTTATGGGACATTAAAAGTTAATTTTTAAAAATCATATGTATATTAATGGATGATGGTTAAAGAGATGGATAATTATGTGATAAAGCCATAAAATAAAATGTTAATTATAGAATCTAGGAAGTGGATTCATGGGTGTTTGCTATGAAATTCTTTCAACTTCCTTTAATTTTGAAACTTTTCATAATAAAATTTCGAGGGGAAATCATATGGAAAGGTCAAGAGCCAGGAATAGACCAGGAACTCCTAAAAATGAAGAACCAGGTGCTTTACTACACAAGAAAAGTTTGAATAACAGTAATAAGATTTATGAGAGTATGGTGTTGGTGTGAGACAAGAAAAGTGAGTCAATGGAATATAATGGAAAGCAAGCATTTGTAAAAACCTTATTTATGTCATTACTGACATTATAGATACTGCATGAAGGATGGACAATTAAATAAATGGTGCTAGGAAAATTGGTTATGCATGCGGAAAATAAAATATTAAAGGCAAAACAAAAAGTTTTAGAAAAAAAGTGAAAAAAGTTCTAAATATTTTTACAAAGAGGAAGTTTTTAATGATAAAAAGGAATAGTCAGAAAGGGAAAGACTAATAAATTTCATTACATTATACTTAAAAACTGCTGGTCAACAAAAGAAGGCATTAAAAGAGTAAAAGACCATTTTATAATCTAAAAGCAGTTATTTTTCAACTCATGAGAAAAGATTAATACCCATATTCTACAAAGAACTTTTATAAATCTTTGAGAAAAAGACAAACTTAATGGACAAAAAGACACAGACCTCTCATGGAAGATGAAACACAAAGAGACCATGCGTATATTAAAACATATTCAAATCATTAGTTGCAGGGGAAATATAAATTAAACCATAATGAAATTTTTATAATTGGGCGATATGTATATAAATGTTCATTTTATTATTTTAACTAAATACATATATACTATTTTATATATGATGTAATTTATGACATGAGGTCTGTCTGGAAAAAATCCAGCCATTATTAATATAACAAGAACATCTCAGGTGACATCAGTGTAACCTGATAGCCAAGGATGCTGTACTGGAATGTACGTACGTGAACAATGACAGCTTCACCGTATTAGTCAGTGGGGGCAGTAGACGTTGTTGAGCGAGCATTCGTACTTGTGTGGCCATTGCGTTCAAAATGGCTGAGTGAGCAGAGCAGCAAATCTGTATCAAATTTTGCATTAAGCTTGAACATTCCTCCACAGAAACTATTCAGATTATTCAGGAGGCCACAGCTCTGGGCAACTGGTGATTGGCAGCTTCATCACAACAACATGCCCACTCGTGCATCACATCTCGTGCAGAGTTTTTTTGCAAAACATCAAATCACTCAGGTGACTCCATCCCCATACAACCCAGATTTGGCACTCTGTGACTTCTGGCTTTTCCCAAAACTAAAATCACCTTTGAAAGGGAAGAGATTTCAGACCATTGATGAGATTCAGGAAAATACCACACAGCAGCTGATGCCAGCCATTGGGAGAGCTGTGTGAGGTCCCAAGGTGCCTACTTTGAGGGGGACTGAGGTGTCATTGTCCTATGTACAATGTTTCTTTTATCTTATATCTTCTTCAATAAATGTCTCCATTTTTCATATTACATGGCTGGATAACTTCTGGGCAGAACTCATACATCTTTTAAAAATACATATTAAACATATATATGTCTTAAACAAAAAATTTAAGTCAAGTACAGAAGGATACCAAAAAGTCTAATAAGGAAGTACAGATCTAAAAGCTCTTTAAGGTAGAAAGAGATAAGCAAACTCCCTTATATATCTTAACATTTTATTGTCCCCCAACTTTAAAAGCAATAAGCCAAGGCCTGGCTGGTGTGACTTAGCTGGTTGGAGCACCATCCTGTAAACTGAAAGTTCATAGGTTGAATTCCCAGTGAGGGCACATGCCTGCGTTGTGAGTTTGGTCCCCAGTTGGGGTACTTAAGAAAGACCCCTCTCTCACTAAAATAAATAAATAAATGTGTGTGTGTGTGTGTGTAACCATGTCCTTGGGTGAGGGTAAAAATTAAATTAAATTAAAGCAATAAGCCAAAACAAAGATGGCACTGGCTTCTAATGTACTTTAGTAAACTTGCTAAACCCTCTATAATTTAATTTAGAAGATTAAAAACCAGACTTCATGAAGACTCATGACTCTCCTCAAAATTTATGAATTGTGGCTAAGTCTATCTTCTGTCCCAGGAAAGAAAACAAGGGAGTGGGAATCAAGAACGAATATTCTTTTTTTCCTTCCTTCCTTCCTTTGTTCCTTCATTCCTTCCTTCTTTCCTTCTTTTCTTTCCTCTCTTCTTTACTTTCTCCTCTTTTTTCATCCCTTCCTTTTTTCTTCTCTCCCCTCATCCTCCCATCGTTTCTCTCCCCTTCTTTATCAGTTTTCTATTACTGCACAAAAATTGCAAAATAATTAGCAGCTTAAACCAAAATAAATTTATTATTTCACAGTGCTTATGGGTCAGGAGGCTGGTCGCAGCTTAGCTGGGTCCTCTGCACAAGGTCTCTCCAAGCTGAAAACAAGATGTGACCAGGCCTACAATCCCTGCTGTGACTCTGGGGCCTTTCCGAGCTAATTCAGGTTATTGGCCACATTCAGTTGCTTGTGATTATAGTAGTATTCTTCCTGGGTGTTGGCTTGTGTCACTCTCAGCTCCTACAGGCTGCCCTCAGGTCCTAGCTACCTGTCACTCCTACAAAATTCAGCAAACTTCTTCAAAGCCACCAGGAGAATCTCTGTCATGCTTCAAATCTCTCTAACCTCTTTTAAGTGTTCACCTGATTAAGTCAGTTTCTCCTAAAATAATCTTTCAATTAACACAAATTCAACTGACTAGGGACCTTAATTGCAGCTAGAAACCATAAATTATTTAAGATGTTGGAAACATAGAGGGACAGGTGGCACTGCATTGGAAAAAACTAAAGAAATAAAGGCTAAGTCACATAGGGCTTTGAAAGCCATATATGGAATGTAGCCACTGTCCTAACAGAAAACACTGAAGGAGTAAAAGCTTGTAAGAACAAAAATGCTAGAATGAAATGATCAGATTTGCATTTTCAAAGGATGGCTCTAGGGGGGACAGTAAGAAAGATAAAGAAGGTAATTCATTTGAGAAAAGTATTTGTGAAGTGATGGTGGCAAAGGTTCTAGAAACTACCCCCAAAATGCTATGACATACTCTTAAAATTCTTTAATCAGAAAAACAATTACTGAGCATCTATTCTCTGCCCAGGAATAAAGCTTAAAACAGAAAAAGAGCCCTATTCCCTCCTCATCCACTATACCACAAATATACACACATAACCTTTCATAAAATAGTTGGATTAACTACTTGCTAAATTCATTTATCAAAATTAAAACTAGGTTTTCAGAATGCCGCCCTTCAAATCCCAAGAAACCATGAAAGATTAACCTTTTGCAAAGACTTCCAGGCTGAACGCCAGTGGGTGACATCAATGTAAGTGATTAACAGGCACTATCTGAGGTCTGCAGGAGGTGCTGACAGACATTTCCCCCATGTGATAGCACCAGCCATTCAATCAGCCTAAGAAAACACACACCCTGATACTCTCCATCCTAATGGCACATTCCCAATTAATATTTAGAAGATGCATAGGAATTCTCTTTTTGCGCTAGTACCAGAGGTTTTTACAAGTGTATCGGACCTCCTCAATATTGTAAAACAGAATTCAGTAATTTGGGCTTTTTAAATAATTCTAGAAGGATCAGTAACAGCAGCAGAAAGGAATGACAAATCCAGAATGATTAGTCACAGCTTTTCTGTGATGTTGTTTTGAAAAAAGGACATGAGCTAACATTTTTTTTAAATCCTCACCCAAGGATATGTTCACTGATGAGAGAGAGAGAGAGAGAGAGAGAGAGAGAGAGAGAGAGAAATTGATGTGGGAGAGAAACATGGTTCGGTTACCTCCATATGCGCCCCAACCAGAGATTGAACCTACAACCTAGGTATGTGCATGGACTAGGGTTCGAACCCACAACCCTTTCTGAGCAACACAGCCAGGGCTGAGTTAACATTTTTATGTTGCTAACCCCTGCATCTTTCAAGTGCAGCCTATATCCTCACCGTTGAGAAGCACGCTCCTCTTCTCTCTTCTTTCTCCCTTGTCTATTTACAGCCTGTGGTGCTATCTTGGGGCCATAGAAGCATTTTGTCCAAATATCCTCATTCACACCTTCCCAATACAATCCTTGACATTTTCTCCATCCTCCCTGAGGCATATGCTGTGAACCCACTCCTTCTTACCTGTGAAATGGCAGCTTGGTTCCTTAATGGTTCCTACAGATCCCCTACTTTCTTTATTCCTTAGAACAAACCCTTTGCCTCAGCCGATAACAGGTCTGATGATGTCCTAAATAAAATGCCACCAAGACCATGCTTCCCACTAAGGTGTACAGGTTAGATCCAGATAGAGGTATAAAATGGCATGTGCCCCATCAGAGTATTCTAAGTATTCTCAGGTTCCCTTAATTACACTTTGTTCAATTGTTCCCTTGGAGTCTTCTAAAGCAGTGGTGAGTGATCTTTTTCCCATAGGGGCTATTAGCTTACAATATAATCATTTAACTAGAGATCATACAGGTTATGCTAATTCCATTTGTTTTATAAGCTCTGGTAAAGCTGGCATTACTCAGCATGTTTGGCTACCATGTACCATGTGAAGCAATTTATATGTATTATTTCCACTAATCTTTACAACAGTCCTGTGAGATATGTTAAATTACCAATATTCATTTAGACATGAGGAGACTGAGGCACAGAGAGTACATGCAACTTGTCCAAAGTCACACAGCTGACAAGAGGCAGGCCCTGGTCTGCCGGACCCGGAGCCTGGGACCTGCTCACTAATGACTGCCTTCCCCCTCGCCCTGGGCGCGGCTGCTCGGGAGGCCCTAGGGTCCTGTGGATGGATGAGTCACATGGATGCACAGCACAGACTTCTGCCCCACCTCCACCTGGAGCTTACAGTCCGAGAAAAACGCATTGGAGCTATTACAGAGCTAAGAACAGAGTGGGTGGTACAGAATGGCCGGTGAAGAAGCCC
Organism: Mormoops blainvillei; assembly: GCA_004026545.1. NCBI lineage: Eukaryota > Metazoa > Chordata > Mammalia > Chiroptera > Mormoopidae > Mormoops > Mormoops blainvillei. The sequence continues at coordinate 208,719 of PVJD01001879.1, read as the reverse complement.
ACAGCCTAGAGGACTGAAAAAAGTTTCCCCATGGGAGTGACATTAAAGCCATAAACATGATGAAGACATTCTAGAGAGAAGAAGAGAGAATGTACCAGGAAAGGTAAGAAGCTTGACATGATGGCAATACAGACGGGGAGCGTGCAGAGAGGCAGGAGGCTAGCAAGGTTACGTTGGGCCTTAGCTGCAATGCTAAAAAGTCTGAATATTATTTTTCAGGTAAGGGAGGCAATTGCTTTTAATCAGAAGTGTTGCAGTATTAAGACTGACATTTGGTTTGCTTGCTTGCTTGCTTGCTTACTTGCTTGCTTATTTATGGCATATTAGCCACGTGGAAATATGGATAATGGAGTGCAGTACAGAGGACCAGAAGGAGGCCAGGGCAACAGTGACAGCAAGACATAGAGAGGGCCTGAGCCAGGCCAGTGGCAGCTCAAGTGGAAAGGAAAGGCCAGAACAAGATACATTTTTAAACCTCTCCACACAGCTTACCGCCATCTTTTATACCACTTGTGATTTGTTCTTCGTCTCTCTCCCACCAGATTATACATTCCGGGAGAGCAGGGCTTTCTGCTGAGCCCCTTATGCCTAGCGCACCACTCACAGAAGCTCCACATGAATGTTTAGAATAAATGCAAACTCAAAGGAATTTAGGGATTGATTAGATTGAAAAGATGAGAATGTTAGATGACTAAAATTTCTAACTGGGAAAACTGAACGGATGGTGACAGAGATCAAGAATTCACATGACATAGCAATGTTAAGGGTCTATAGAATTCCAGGCTGATGATATGCGTTGGAGACTGTTTCAAGTTTGGGAATGGAATTCAGGGGGATAGTTGAGACTGGCCTTAGAGCTTCAGAATCAGTGAAGAGTTAGAAACGGTGCCGCACCATGGAAATATGAGTAGACAAAGGCAGGCAGAGCCAAGGAACGGGAAAGAGGGCAGGAGCGGGGGATCCATGAGCAACCCCCAAATTTAAGGGGTCAGAGGAGCGAAAAAAAACCAAAAACCCAAACAGCAACAACAAAGAAGGCACTTTGAGAAGGCTAAGAGGAGAACGGGGAGAGAAGGGTGTTCCTGGAAAGGCCAGAAGGCAGAGTTTTGCGGAGCAGCGCCTGGCGCAGCAGGGAATGGTCGATCATGCTGGTAGCTGTGCCCAGGTCATATAGGAGATAGAAGATAGGCCATTTGTAATAGAAAGCTAGATAACCATTAGTATCTTTAGAGAGAACGCCTTGGGGCATGGATGTGAAGGCTGGATGCAAACTGCTGAAACTGAAGGCGTAGGAGTAGGCTACCCCCAGCTCACAACCTAGAGGACTAAAGCTAACAACCTATTCTGCAAATTATAGAAAGGCACTTTCTTGGGCAGAGGCAACCCTGCGCCAGAGCACATGGTCGCCAGGCAGAGCACCCCGCCCCTCGAGCTGAGTATCTTTGTGCAGGACCAAACCTTCTCAAGACCACGAGGTAGCCCTTGCTAGGAATTATTTTAGGATAGTGAGAACAGAATACAAAGACCCATGGAAAAGTCAAAGATAAAGGAAAAATGGAACAAATGAATACGATGCAGGAGATGGAAGGAGTGCACCTTAGAGCTTCAAAAGCAGGGTAAAGATTTAAAACAGAGGTAAATAAAACTTATTAGATGCAAGAAAGTGATAATCTAACCTATATGGGTAGCTCACCTGAGCTTGGGAGTGTAATTTTTTCCCAGTAGTTTTCGGAAGCTCAGCAACAAAAAAGAAGTAAGTAGTTACCTTCTTCTTAAAAATTTTTTTTGGAAAATTATAAAATACTTCTTTATCCATATTAAAAATTTATAGCAATCACAAAAATCTACATCACAGGAAACTACAGGGATAATAACTTAGTTCCCTGAACACATAAATTGCAAATTGAAAAAGAGAGAAAGCAGAAATCTGTATAGGAAAAAATGTGAGGAGAAAGTTCAAGTAATCACAATGTGTAGGTTTTATTTGAATTCTGATTCCAACAAGCAAATTATAAAATAATTTAAATTGTGATTAAGGGGCAATTGGAAATTTGAACATCAAGTGGATTTTGTAATATTAAGGAATTGTTAACATTTTAAGAGTAATATTAGATTGTGGTTACTTTGAAGAATCCTCACATATGAGAGAGATACACAGACATATTTACACAGGAACTGGTTACAGAACTGGAACTTGCTTCAAAATAAAATGGGAAGCAGGGAAGTAGGTGGAAATATAGTCAAAATAAAATTGACTGTGAATTGATAACTTTGCAGTGGATGATTGAAGGAGGACCCCAAAAAAGTGGAATTATCTTCTGGAGGGTGGATCCCTTGTCACACAGGCTTCCCCCGCTAAGTGAGTGTTCTAGGAACCCATCTGTATCAATGTACCTGCTGGCATTGTTGTGAGAGGCTGCATTCAGCTTCAGTGAATTTTTTTGAAGACGCAATGCACTCGCCCATTTCATGATGGGTGATTTACAAGCACACCTGCCCACACAGTGCTGCATGTTCAGCAGTTTTTGACCAAAACTGGCATGACCCCCGTGCCCCACCTGCCCTATTCACCAGATCTAGCTGAGAGACTTTTTTTGTTTCCCTGGATGAAAAAAGGTCTAAAGGGGAACATTTTGCCATTGTGGAAGAGGCGAAACAAAACATAGCACAAGCACTAAAAGGCATCAAAATCGACGAGTTCAAAGACTATTCTGAACAGTGGAAAAAATGCTTTGATAGGAATATGGTATCAAACAGAGTACTTTTGAAGGTGACTGAAGTTTAAACATGTAAGAATAAATAAACAATTCTTTATAAATAAATTTCCAGGGGTTTTCTGGCCCCCCTTGTAGGTCCATGGGGATTCATTATACTGTTTTTTGTATTTTCATATAGATTTCAATTTTTCTATAATAAATTTTGTGTAGTAACAAAATTACATTCAGTGAATAATGGAAAAAATGGCATTAGTTCTAATAGTGGCCAGTTAAGGAGATAAGAAATGAAAGAGAGAAAAATATTGAAGGGAAAATATGCAAGTCAGAAAAGAAGGAAAAATTTAAAGGACTGAAATACAGAGAAATAGAGACATAAATGCGAACAGAAAAAGAGGAAGCAGCCCAAGTGAAAGACAGACTTGTGAAATGACATTACCACCTTGTGGTCTTTTAGGATATTGCCCTTAAATACTCAAACCATGATGTTCCTTCACAGCTAGACGCATTGTGGGAGTCGCGTGCCTACACTTGCGCCAGGTGAGTTGAAGGCCACACCCAAACTTTAATCTGGAAGTTTCTTATTTGTGACTTAAACTTTGACTCTCCTAATATTGTCAGAGTGTACCTCCACTTGTTGTCACAAGGTACATTTACTAAGCGTTATTGTCCTAAATTTCCCATTTTATATGTTCATGATTAGCTCCTAATTTGGTATTTCAGGACTTTATGAACAAATTCTTGTTCACCTTATCCAAACCCTTAATGGCTTGTTTTTAGAAACAGTTTTATTGAGGTATAATTGATACACTCAACTCCAAACATATTTAATGTATATAATTTGCTAAGTATGGAAATATGCGTATACCCATGAAACCATCGCCATAATCAAGGGAATAGACATATTCATCACCTCCGTTTATTGCATCCTTTTCTCCACCATTGTAGCTCCTTGAGCAGTCTATTCGTGTTTCTCTCACCTTCTCCAGCTCCATAGAAGTTATTTTTCTTGCCGTATGTGACAAGCAGCATGACGTATTCATACGGCATGGGAGACAAAGGATAGGCTTGGGAATGCGGATCCAAAGATTCTACAACTAAAATGGCCCCACTATTTAGCCAGGTGACCCAAGCCAGAACATTCCATCTCTCTCATAGCGGACAACCCAAATAGCCCAAAGGCAATTACTATCACCAGCACTATCATTGAAAGTCACCCTCCTCTCCATCCACATTCCTCCTGTGTGAGCTCTTGCTGTCTGAGCTCTCCGGCGGGCTAATGCCCTAACCTCCTTGCCAGCCACCCTGTCATCTGATCCGTATCCCTCCAACTGACCCTCCACACAGCATCCAGTTGCTCTCTGCTCAGTGCCTTCCAGTACTCTCACCACCCACAAGAAAAGGATCCTAAATGCTGACAGCCAGCCTCTTCATGACACACTTCTGGCAGCTTTCTGCTCCCATACACTGCAGTTCCCCACCTTATATAATATTATACTCTCTGACCTTACAATACCAGGCTTCTTGCTGCTTCAACAGGGCCACAGACGCTTCAGACTTTCTTGCCTTGGCACAGATGGTTACCCTGTCTGAAAACTCATGTTTATGCCTGGTTAACTCCTAATCCTGCTTGGTTTGTCTTAACTCGGTTAACTCTTAGACGTAACACTCACGTCTCCTGGCTCCACTTCACAACTGAGTGTTCCCTTAGCACTTTCACACTATTACTCTTAATGTGCCCTGTTGTAATAATGTGTTTAACACTGGTCTCTCTAGACTCCTACCTCCAGTCCCCTTGAAAACAAAGATAAGGTAACTGGAATTGTGCTGTATTTATTTTTGTCCCCAGAACTTAGCACGATGCCCAGTGTGGCATGGATATGCAACAAAGGTTGACTGTCTTATACTCTGAAGCTATCTGTGAGAATCTGATCTCCAGAATATAGAGTGGATGGCCAGGGATTTAATAAAGAAAACCAGATTGGGTATCTTTTAATGGTAACTACACAGTGGTAGCAAGGATTCTCTCAGACTTCACTTAGGAGAAGAACTTTGTTCAAGTCTTCTGGAAGCAAATACAACAATTTTTATTTTAAAAATATGTATATTATTAGACTGAGAATTTCATTTGTAGGAACTGAAATTGGTAATACACACAAAGATTTCAGAGCAGCTACCTCGTTAATCAGACTGTCTTGGGATTGCAGCACTTATGTTCGTTTTGCTTAATAACGGCCCCAGAGAGCAGGAGCAGTGATGCTGGCAATTCGGATATTCCGAAGAGAAGCCATAACGTGCTTCCTTTAGGTGAAAAGGCCAAAGTCCTTGACTTAATAAGAAAAAAATCATATGCTGAGGTTACTAAAATTGACAGAACGAATTTCTGTCCCTGAAGTTGTGAAGGAGAAAGAAATTTGTGCTAGTTTGCTGACAGACCACATTCACATAACTTTTATTACAGTGTATTGTTATAATTTCTCTATTTTGTTATTATTGTTAATTTCTTACTCTGCCTAGTTTATAAATTAAGCTTTATCATAAGTAGGTATGTATGTAGGGAAAGGAAAAAACATAGTATACATAGCGTTTGATGTTATTCACAGCTTCAGGCATCCACTGGGGGGTGTGGAACATGAACTCTGTGGATAAGGGGCGGGGGGGGGGGGCGACTGTATAACTGTTTAATGGAATTCTAGGCAGCCATTAAAAATGACATAATATGAAATTGAAAATTATTCTTTTAAAAAGCAAAAAACAAATGCTGGTTACAAAACAACCATGGTCAGTTTTACAGTATGCGTGCACGCTTTCATTTCTACCATGATCTCATGCACTAGACCATGTACATACACTCACTCAAATGCAAACGTAAGATACTCATAATAGTGAAAGCTTGGAAAACATATATACCAAAGTGAAAACAGATTTATAAATTAATTATTGGTATCTCTATATTTTCTGATTTTCTCCAATAAACAGATATTACCTTTATAATGACAGGGGGGAAAAAAGTTTATTTTTTAAGAGAAAAAGGAGGAGGAAGCTGAGTCCCTGGGGCCATTAAAAGAACACTGGTAGCTGACCTGAATTTAAAAGGACATCTGAATATTAATAACTGAAAGACTATGGAATTTTACAGAAAGTTAAGCCAATTTGATCATATGTGCCTTAGTGTCAAGGACTCAGTATGCATTTGAGGTCAGTGTCAGTGAATAAAAATGACTTGGAGGGGGAGCTAGGAGGAAGAGGTGACATCTGTCAATATTGAGGGTCAGCGTATTCACGTAGCCTTTCCTTGGTTTTCCCCCGCCCCCTCACCCCTTCACTATGCCCCCATCCTTACTACCGGAACTTGGAGAATACTCGACACTTCCTCTGTGGAGAACAAGAATATCTGTGGAATTTGTGCACAGAGAATATGTAGGTCATATGCCTGCCCAGTTTTCCTGGATCTGCTGCATTAGACTTGGGCTTCTCTGCACTAACCAGAGCTCCATGGACACACCCTTTTCAAGTACTTGGAAATTTAAGTTTAGGTCTCATCAAAACTTACCCTGATTGATTTACAAAGAAAACCAATTTAAAAAAATCTCTGCTCTCATTAGAATGGATATCAAATTTTTACTGTGAGAACTCTTTTGTCACACACACAAAAAAAAAAACCACTGAAACCATAATAGGTGAAAGAAATTATTGAAGGTTGTGCTGGTTAACCATCTCCACCAGGGCCAGCCATTAGGTGTGTGGGGCTCTGAGCAAATGTCCTGGGGCGTCTGGTTGACTCATGCAGGTTGAAGGCCCAAAGAGGTCTCATAGGGACCTCTGGTCTCATAGGAGCCCAGGTGGTCCTGATCCATCTTGGGATATCCTGCCTCAGTGGCAGTCCCAGTCCAGCTAGTGTCACAAGGGTACTCTAAAGGCTTGGAGCCCACAGCGAGGCCTCTGCTTGCTCCCCCGAGTGGTGATAAGGATTGCCATAATTCCAAACTGATCAGGGGCCCCTGGCTGCTACCCCACGTTTGTTTGTTCCCTTAATAATTATGACCTCCTGGTTTCTGGCAGTTAAGCACCAACAGCTGGTCTCTATGCTTATGAGGGCTAGCATCATCCTTGCTATCACTGAGGAGAGTTCTGTGATAGTTTCTTCTTCTGTCAACCATGGCTGCCAGAGGGGAGCTAACACTGAACTTCTTGGTGATGCTGGTGACCGCTCCACTTGCTCATTCCTGACGGTCATGGTAAATGATGTATCTCCAGAGCCTACCTTTGCCACAGAGTCCTCTGACCAATATTCTGGCCTCAAATATTCCATTTCATATGTCCCTTTTCCTGATCCTTTAGTGCCTTTTTCTAATGCCCGTGATGGCAATATAGGCATATCAGCCTCAACCATGGGGGCCACCACCTTTACCAACTTCTGGAAGCCATTCTAGTAGGAAGTTTGCATCATCCCCTAGATCCCTGACTAGGATGTTAAACCGCATATCCCTAGAGAGTGCCCCCAAGTCAAAAAACTAGTAAGCTACCAGAGACTAGCTCTATTACTTAAGTTTTCAGTCACCTGTTAATTGATCTGTTTTTCATTATTCAACTGCAGGGTGTCAATACAATTTACTAAGAAAAATCCAATTCTGTTATGTTTATATTTATCATTCCTCCTGATATTTTAAACTCCTGAATAATCACACAGACCAATGCATTCCATCCATCAGCACACTCTCCCAGTTCACCAGCAGTGAAAGTATTATCAATTAGTCAGCCACGTAGTGCCAGGATCTGCCTGTGCACCACCCACTAGAGTGGTGAGTGAATGAGCTCCAAATCTAATGTTCCTATATCACTGCTGCTTTCTTGGACCACTTTTGTCATCAATTGTTGCACATTGGGTTTTCCAGGAAGCAGATGACAAGATAAGAGTTTGAAATGTAAAAGGCTGTAAAAGAAAAGGCAAAGCAGTACTTGTCAGGGGGAAATTCCAGACCACAAGGCTGACCTGACTGAGTCTCTGCCAGGTAATGGGGAGCTCCAAGGCGAGGACTCCCCCCAGGGGACTCCAAAGTGGGGCAGAAATGGCTAGGTCTTTGTGCAGCTGGATGGGGAGCACCCCTGAAAAGAGTGTGATGTCAGTTTGAATGATGAGGCAGGGCCTGAAGAAGCTAACAGCTGTGCAGATAATCACACTCCACACAAAGCAAGTTCTTTCTTGGAGATCTGAGCAGCACATTTCCAAATCTGCCATAGATATTGATACATATATGATATTGCTAAGTTCAGTGAGTTAAGATAAATAAATATGAGTGGTTTGTAAATTAAGGTCAACCACCAAGATAATAAAAACATGTAACTTTTAACTCAGCAATGGTATGTTTTATGTCTATAATAGAAAATAGAGAGTACAAAGGAACAGAGAGTACAATGTAATACTGAAATCAAACTAGTTTTAATATAATTGCACTAAATGTTTTAACTCACCAATAAAAGGACAGAAACTCTCATAATGAATTAAAAAATATAAAATGTTGTCTTCAGTAGCCACTCAGAGCAAAAAGACACAAGATTGAACATAAACAATGGAAAAAAAGATATACTAGGCAAATATGAACCAAAATAGTTAGAAAACCTACAGTAGCAGATTTAATAACTGACTCTACATATTTATAAGATACATGATAGATATCAACATAATAGAAACATTATTCATTGATAAAAGGAACATTAGAACAAGCTAGAGAGCAATCTGGCACGACTTAGTCAAAATAAATAAATGACCCAGCCGTTTTTCTCCTTGAGTATATCCCAGTGAGATCAGTCTCATGTCCATTACTAGATATATAGGAGGAAGTTCACTGTTTGTCATATCAGGGGTGGTAGCGCCGTTGGAGGCAACCTAGGTGCCCATCATTGGGAGGATAGGTGAAGTGTAGGGGGCACATTATAAAATATGCAGCTGGTAGAAACAGAACCCTGGAAGTAGATATTCAAATAACTACACAAATTAATCTTAAAATGTAGTACTTGGAGAAAAAGGCGCGAACAAGAATGAAATCAGTATCAGTTGTGGGAATTAAAAACAAATGGTCACAAAAATATATACATGTTGTGAATTTACATGTTTACATGTTGTAAAATTAGATTCAAATAAAGTATACAATAAAAATGTTTGCTTATGAGTAGGAGTGGAGGATATAAAAAAGAAATTTGACCAATTAATGAGTAAACTAACTACAGGGGCTTTTCTAGAACCAACAATGATAATAGAGCTTTAACAGGTGCATATGATTAACTTAGGGCTCTGCTGTAGAAGTCAATTGCTCTTGAAGGCCAAGGCTACACTGGTGGCTTTGGAAGCATATGTGGGAGCATAACTGTCACTCAGCAGGAGCAGTCACAGGGTCATTAGTGAATGAGGTACATGGTTGAATATATCCAGGTCTAAGCATTGGCTGGACAGTGATGGGAGAAAAATGGAGGAGCTCAGTAGTTCAGGACACTGGCAGGGGCATCTAAGGTTACACACTAGAGTCTAGGCTTTATAACAATGACAGGCCAAAAGAGGGATGTTTGGACAGAAAGAGATTAAAGTTCTGGAGGGTTTAAAAAAAAACGTTTATTGATTTTGAGAGAAAGAAACATCAATGTGAGAGAGAAAAACACCTACCAGTTGCCTCATGCACATGCCCCAACCAGGAATTGGACTACAACCCAGTCACGTCCCCTAACTGGGGATCGAACCTGCAACCTTTTGGTGCACAGGATGATGCTCCAACCGAGCCACACCAGCCAGGGCAAGTTCTAGAGGTTTTAATGAAAAGTTATGGTGGAAGAAAACTAAAAAAAATAATAAATAAAAACAACAAAAAACTGGATGAAGAAGTATAACCAAAAATGATACAATAAAGTTTTTCATTTCTAGGGTTCATTTCAGATGATAAATTAGGCAGACAATAACCATGCAGATAAGATGTTGTTATGAAATGAACACCAGAACTTGAAGAGGCCAACGAACTTTCAGGCCAAGTTGCTGGAAGGGACATTCTTAGATACAGCTAAGTTATCGGTGGTGGTGGAGGTGACAGGGAATACGATGAAAAATACCGATGCCCTTTATGAGCAAGGGGACATAACCAGCTAGGAAATGACAGTATGGACAAGTTGAGTGTAGCATAGCATGTTTCACGAACTTCAGAGAGGGCGTTTGTTGGAGAGAAACAGCAGCGCTAGACTAAGAATGTATCTACAGTGCTCTCAGTCCTAGACACGTGAATTAATAATGAGCAGCTTTTGCTTTAGGAATTGTGACTAGATGGTATCCTTAGAAGGAAGGCTATTCTCATCTAAGGCAAGAAAAAAAAAAAGTAAAACTTGGTTTTATGCTTGTCTTCCTTAAACCCCACCCCCAACATAATTCCCTGACATACTTACAATAGAAAAGTCCTAACAGTCCACAGTACTACCAGCTGCATTAGTGGGTTCAGGCTGCCGTATCAAAATACCAGAGACTTGGTTGCTTAAATAGAAATTTTTCTCACAGTTCTAGAAGTTTAGAAGTCCATGATCAAGGTGTTAGTTAATTTGGTTTCTGATGAGAGCTCTCTTCCTGGATTATAAATGCTGTGTGCTCATTTGGCCTTTACTCAGTGTTCAATGAAAGCTATTTAGCATCTTTTTTTATAAGGACACTAATTCTATGGAATTAGGACCCCACCTTTATGAATTCGTTTAACCTTAATTACTTCCTCAGAGGTCCCATTCCCAAATATAGCCACAATGGAGGTTAGGTCTACAATGAATTTGGAAAAACTCAGTCCATACCACCACCCAAAACCTAGGTGAAAAAGGCCCCTATTCAGGGAGGAGCCACTTAACATTTCAGAGAAAAAAGCAGGAAGTAAAACTCAAAGGCTGAGACCTCCGAAGACAAGGTAATTAGTGTTGTGATAAGTGACTGTCAGCTCATGTACCTTCTGAGTTGCGATCTTAAGGAACACACCAAAGAAAAGGTGATCTGCGAAGGGACAGAATAAAGCCAGAGTCCCAGTTTTTACATGAAATCTTTTCAACGGTATTTTGGCTACTGTACTCTAGCATTTTTATAAAACTAGAGGAAACTCTAGAGGTAATCTTAGTTATTCTGATTAATTTACAAGTGAGGAAAAAAAAAAAGCCCACAAATCCCAAGGTCATCACTGGAACACTTTGCCTCTAGTTTATGGTCTCCAAAAAGATATTCTGAGCTGAAAAGAAAAAGAGTAAAAGTAAACTACATTCAACCTTTACAGAAACTGGTGCTATTGGCATCCCCCCAAATCTACCTCTTAGTTTTCATTTTATTGCAAAAAGTAACTGAGTTAATATCAATACATCAGGTAACATAAGACAGAGAACTCTGCTCCTCTAACCAAGGAAGAAAACTCAGTGGCAAATGTGGTCAAGTGGTTACATTTCTTTCTTGTTTTTTTCTTTTTAGAATATTTCGAAGTTGGAGCTCAGAAATCATTTTTAGCAGGATTGCTGTAGGTTCTTGTTGGGGATGTCACCAAGACAGCCTTTTACAAGGCACCTACACAGCCTTCTGCTTACATGTGAAAAGGAAAAAAAAACTGCAAGAAGTACAATAAAATTTTAAATTTTTCCCAAGTGTCACAAAACTGGGAAAAAAGAAAACCGTTTGAGATTCTTAAAATGTTGTGGGATTAAAATGACAATCCTTTATCAGCTAATTAACTAAACATACAGTGTTTTATGAGACTAAATAAGGTTCAATTATTTTGAAATTTTTATTTTAGAGGGGAAGGGAGGGAGAGAGGGAGAGATACATTGATTGGGTTGCCTCTTGCACATATCCCCAGCTGGGGACCTGGCCCGCAAACCAGGCATGTGTCAAGGAATTGAACTGGGAATCGAACTGGCGACCTTTCAGTCTGCAGGCTGGCACTCAAGCCAATGAGCCAGCCAGGGCAGTTTCAACTATTAAGATTCACAATATAGTTGAGAAAACCAACTAGAGAAATTGCAGTGCAGTAGAAATTAGTATGTTTGATTCATGACCTTGTGTTGAATTAAATAATATAGTAAAAAACCTGATACATCAAAGAGTAGTTTTAGACTGATTTTTCCTTTGTGATATTCTGGTTGGGTTTTAAGGGAGCAGAGCAGCTAATTCAATGGAACTGACAAATTTTGAGATAAAAGTAAATTGTTTCCTGAATAATATTAATGATGGCCACTTTAAATATTAATTTCTGGTATAAGTCAATGATACTTTGCTTGGATTTTATTGACATTTATGCAATATTATAAGAAAAACAATTATAGATTTTGACTAGAACTGATCTAGAGATGAAAAAATTTTTACTGATGTTTCAATGTTATGGACATACATTTTAAAAATATACACTGGGTGGAGCCTGAAAAGCTGCTGGGATGCTAGATTCTAAGAATACTAAATTCTGGTCACTTCTAGGAAATCACTGGCCATTACCAAAGTATCTATGTACCTCTCTAAATTGAGACTCAACTGAAAAACAAACTAAATTATGCAGAAGTATGTGGTAAAAAATAAAATGAACTTCTAATTTCCAAAACCTTTAAACACTATATTGTAAAACCAGAGAACTAGAAATTAAACAATCATTTCAAATATACAAATAGTTATACACCAACTTTAAAAAGTCTTATTTTTCCACAAAGGAAAACCACAAAAACTAGGTGAAGTGACAAGATTTATGGATACACTGCAACTAGAACTCAACTTTAATGTTACAACCAATTTTTTATTTACAGAATATAAATCTCTTCAAAAGATACATTCCTTCATTTAATCAATAGTGAAAGGCCTTATTAAACAGAAATAAAGCCTAAACATCACTTATATTTAAACAGAAATACAAACAGTTTCATTAAAAGTTTATGAACATAGAGCAAAAACATATTTTTACTTAAGCAGTTACATGAATGAGGCTGTTTTTAATTTCCTTCACTGGCAACCCCATTTTATCCACAGAACAAATTTTACTTAAATTAACAGTAGTAAAAATGTAAAAATTAAGTTTTAAATATGAAAATATGCAACAAAAAACAGGAAGTATCTTCATTTCCAAACAGATGAACAAGTTCTCAGACGCTCAGACACTTTCTGAGGCATGTCAAAACACCTACATCAAAAGTCGCATTCATTTGAGAGGTATCAATACATTTTCAGTGCTGAGACTATTCATAGCACTTACAGTATATACAAAGCAGCATTATACTACTATGGTTCACATCTGATAAACACAAATTTAAGCTTTATACCAATTTCCCAATTTAACATATAACTAATGCAATGACAATTATTCATTTTTTTACTTCTGAAACTGAAAAATTATCATTTAAGAACATGGAATAATGCCATGTCTTCTAATAACAGCGTATTTTAAAATTCAAATATTTCATTATAATGGAAACTTCACCCAGCTGTACAAAGGCTCTAAATACAACAGTTAAAAGGTTTCCTCTTCGCAAATTCCACCAATTTATAGTTACTTCAGTACAAATAACAGGAAACTTCTTCAGATTATTGGACGATAAAACTTTCAGTGTGTCACTACCAAGATTGAAGTAGCAGCACACCACAACTATGGCAGGTAAATACTCTTGTCTCCTCCACCGCCTTCTGGGGGTCTTTTCCAGGTCATGAGAGCTAATTGACATGGGTATCACCAGATCTTCACCTAGCTTTGAAAGTTCCTTTGTTAGAGTTTTAAAATTTATCTAACGTAACAATTTAAATCAGCCACTTTTTCTTATTCATCACTAACTAAATACAGTATGTAATCTTTTTAATTTTTGTAAATATCTTGTTTTGTTAAAATGATTAATGGGTATTTATACCATTAATGGATAAGATGTAAACAAAAATATGCCTACATTAAGAGTATTTTACACAATGGTTTTTTCACAATGAAAAAAGCTACAGGATTCATAATTAACATTTTATTTTAACTTGTTGTTTGATAACATCAGTAGCATAGAAGTGCATAGGAAAAAAGAGAAAGCAGATTTCAGGACAGAAACCTATGAAAAACTTTAATTTGGATGCCCAACACAAATGGGTATTCTCTATAAGTACTATCGCTATTTTTTCCATTGAAATAGTTGAAATCTGTCCATTTCAAATTATGATCCAGAAATAAAATTTTTAGTGTGAAAATCTAATTCGTTATGTAATATCTTATTAATTTAAGTTTTCAAAATTTCCAGTAATGCAAACTTGAGCATTTTCTTTTATAGTAACACATTTTATAGACTAAATTTCAAAGATGGGGAAAAATTCATTTAAAATAATTGATATGCTTTTCTGTCCAAAGACATCAACCCCCAAACATAACACTATGATCACCTAGGTGGTACGAAGATGACAAAAATCGGCAGAAAAACAGAACAGATTGTGTTCTGTAACCAAGTTTCCCATCAAAGGACATTCTAAAATCTAATGAACTAAAGAAAAGTCATAGCAAATCAATTTTGAAATAAAGATAAAGCTACTTTTCCATTTTTCTTTATGTATAACAATTACTAGCATTTGTCCTTTGTGTAAAGTAGTGCAAGTTGCTGCCAATAACAAAGCTCTCCTAGCATAAAGCATTGTAACTTTATCTATCGACTGACTGTATCACTTTGGAATGCAATATAAAATGCTTATTGAAGGTAATTTACAGCAGAAAATCAAACTGGTAGCATTCTCATTTATATTACAAAAGAATTAAAAAAGGGTACAGAAGGCTATGTGTAATGTAAAAAACAAATATCTGTATAATTATTAAAGTGGAGGTTTTTAACTTGTAACAAAGTATCTGGAGGACTTTTTTCTTTAACTTTGGAAGCTTTAGTAACATTTATGAAGTTAAAATAAATATTTTTAATCTAGCAAAAATGAAAAGAGCAGTCGTTAAAAGATTACTCGTCTGTTTTTTTACAATTCCATAATAAGCAACTTTATATTTAGAAAAGACAACTGAGATATGCTTAGGTTGAACTAAGAGCCACTATTTATCATATCTCTTGTATACATAGGATTTAGATTCACATTGAGATATCAAAAATTTCATGGTTTGGTTTGTTTGTTTTTTTTTTGGTAGAAAAAGGTTAGGTTAACCACCTTGAAAATAGGAAAGGGTAATACTTCAGTGTACAATTTTTAGTTATACTTTTAATTTGCTTTAGCTTAGAATTATGGAATGGAGCTCTAACAGTGTATAACTGACCACTTGCAGGAATCTGACCTGACAAAAACTAATGAACAACTAAAGAATGAAGAGAAGTATTATTAGGCACTGAGAGGCTAAATAAATAAGTACTGACATTAACAAAAACTGATAAACCCTATTTCAAGTTCCTATTGTTATCCCACTGTGTAGCCAGAACTGCTGGCTATTTCCAGTCTAAAGCCAAAGAACTGGATCAGTTCCTTACAGAAAAAGTTCTACAAAAGGGAAGAGAATGAAAAACAATACACAATCTCATATGCAAGATACAATTCACACTAATTTACAAATTTTTATTTACACTGTTTTATATACATTCCAGGCAGACCTAGTTGATGAGTTTTGTGCTCATATTGACCTCAAATGATCACGTGAACAGTATGATTTACTACCACATCTCTTTGATTTCCAGAAAACGGTGGTAGCATGGGGTCAGAAGAGGAACAACACCAACAAAAAAAGTTACTGATCATTAAGAACTAACAAGTATCTAAGGAACGAAGAGGAAAAAATTGTGGAATTTTGCTTGTTAAAGCATCCAGGCCACTATGGTCTATTGACTAACAATGAGTATACACATGAATGCCACTTCTCTAACAACCATTTCATATTTACAAAATGAGCTTACAAGTTGAGTTATTAGGTAAGGCATTCAAGTTCCTTAGCTAAACATAAAAAGGCAACATATATCTCAAGAAGCCACGGGATAAATTTTAGAGGGGTGTTTCTCCTTTAGAATCTCTTAAATGGTCAACAAAAAGGGAAGCAGTTTTGTACCCTATTAATAGCCTGCAGCATGATCCCCCCAAAAACCTGTACTGAAGAGGGAGCATCACAACATCCAAAACTTAACCAAAGACTGGGGGAAATATCTTAAATGTCTGATTATGTTTTATCTGATTATGTTCCCAAGATCCAGTGGATACTCTCCTAGGAATAAGGTGAGAGCCTTTATTCCCCTTTACATTCACTTCTATATGAATCTTTCTGAAATGCTTATAAAAGTGTCACAGCTAGCAGCTATGCACAGTCTACCAGCAATGGCTCAGTGAATCTCTATTCAAAATAGTTTGAAGAATATTGAGTAAGGTAGAAAAATGATCTTCTCTCCTCCCATAGTAGATATATACTGTTGCACTTTAAGGAGTTGGAAAGCAAAAAAATCAAGAGTATTACATATTTTTCATCGTTCTAAGAAAATATTCCAACCACAGATAAAAATTCCACCAGAAACATCTCTTCAAGTATATTCTAACATTATATAAACAGTTACTGTTTAACTGATTCCATTCACTTAGTCAATTAGGTAAAATTCTATTGATTCTACAATAATGTGGTTTATAAAAACAGAAGTGTGAACATTTTTAACATTGGGGAGGTAGAAAACAAACCTTGGTCTAACACTGTTATATACAAACAGATTTTAAGATTCTATTTCTGTAACTAGAATTTACCATTTAAAATGGCCTTTAAGTGTTTCTACTTTATTACCTTTAAACATCTTGAGATAATCCAAGTATTTTAAAGCACTTATTTGAGAATAAGTCATTTGGAACAATACATCAGACTCCCCAGAAGATTTCTCAGAGGATAAATTTGTAGTTGCATATTCTGAATATGCAGATCCATTAAGCCAACTTTGTACATGGGCACTTATGTGACCAAAGTGAAAAGCTTGTCAGACTATTTGCTAAGTAAAAACAACCATGACTACTCAACTCCACACAGCAGTCTTCAAAACTTGACCCCTACTTATCCCAAAGATCTAACTTCTTTCCACATAATGATTACCATCCTCTCACTCGAAAACAAAATAAAAAATACACAAACAAAATCAAGAGAAATCAAAACTAACAGAGAAGTATTTCTGCTTAATTCACATTTTGTTATATCAGTTTTAAGTGTACAATATCAATGCCTTAAATGTTCCTTATTTAATTCCATTAACCACCTCAACTTATTTCTCTGAACCTACATGTATCAAGCAACCACTTGCTATCATTATAAAGACATGGAGCCAAACTAAAACATGAAACCAAAATGTAAGAAATGAATCTACAGGGGTAAAAAGAATCTAACTGATGCTTTCTTGTTCCCAAGTATGATAAACATTCTACCTTTTTTTCAAAAATGAGCAATTATTCTCTTACCTATTATTTAAGTAGAACATCTCAATAAGTAAAACAAAACTTTTGGTTAGAAACAATCTGATACACTAAAATCTTAAAAACAAACTGGTAAGTTAAATGACCACATTGAGTACATGAGAACATTAATAAATCCAGATTTTTTGGTAACAAAATCATTGTATCTATTCCAGGATTACATAGTAAATATTAATATTTATACTGCCAGACTATGCAGGGAGATGAGAATCTAATTCTAAGGTATATTCCCCAAAAAGAAACAGTTTCCAATATTCAATTCAAAAAGATGTACCACTACCATAGATAGTGAATGTATTTCATCCTCCTAAACAGATGTTTTTCAATGAACGCCCTAAATTATTTATACCAGTGTCTGGCATTTCAAGGTTAAATGATCCATTTTACTTACAGTGCATCAAGATCAGAAAGTTACAATGAACACCTAGAACGTTTAACTAAAATTAAAAACAAAATTTACTCTGGAACATTTTCATTGCTTACATTTAACAGATGAAATACATGAAAGCAATCACAGAATCATGTTACATTTATAATAAATAATTCACATATAACAGATTATCAAAAAAAGAGTGAACTGACATCTTTTTGCAGATTTAATAAATTTCTAATCTACCGCGTACTTATAGCAGTAGGTGTATTTTTTGACACCAGTCTATTTAAACAGACTGGTTGACAGAGGCATAATATGTAAAGCAAGATAACCAAATTAAATTACAGAATTTTAACAAATAATTGGCTTTACGGAATTTCTT
Organism: Mormoops blainvillei; assembly: GCA_004026545.1. Classification (NCBI taxonomy): domain Eukaryota; kingdom Metazoa; phylum Chordata; class Mammalia; order Chiroptera; family Mormoopidae; genus Mormoops; species Mormoops blainvillei. The sequence continues at coordinate 190,840 of PVJD01001879.1, read as the reverse complement.
AAGAAAAAATTCACAAGCATTGTTCAGCTACTTGAGAGTAATTACATCTTTACTCAGGCATTTTTAATGCAGTAACTTCAGGCTTCATTTTAAAGTATTGGTTAAAACGAACAACTGCATACCTAGTGAGAAAAGAGAATGACAGAATTAGTCAAAGCTGGAAACTTAATTCTTGCTTTATTTCCACTCACCCTTCTAAACTAATTTCTTTAAAGTTTAAAAAAAATTTCGAAGAACATATCTTTAGTTTATTGCACCACCTACTGGACACTTTTCTAATATTAAGCATATTTAATAGATTATACCAGATTTCCTCTCTAACCCATTATTAAATGTATGCAACCTTTATAACATTTGATTGAAAATAATGACTACAATGTCCCCTGAGTTCTAAATGTTGCTTCAAAGAAAGTAGAGACAAGCACAGGGTCTGGTACAAATAACACCCCTTTTTCATTACAAAGTCATGAGTATGTAATTCTGTAACAACAGTACAAGCACGCCATAAGACATTTTAGGTTAAATATTCAAATTAAAACTATAAATTATCACACCCATAGTATTATCCTACCAACCACACTCAAGCAGGTCTTACTTCTGCTGGACCCTGTATAATGCATATAGTAAAATTAAACTTACCCAAGGAAATCAAACTCAATAGTGGAATATTTGGCTTGAATCAAAGCCCACAGTCCCCAAAAGAAATGAGAAGCCTAAGGGGAAAGGTAGAAAAATCAAGAATTGTAATAATGCATTTCTTTGTAAAACAGATGTATTGTTAGTTTTTACCTTTTTCATCAATTCCATAAATAACATTTTCTTGATGTTTTATGTAAGAATCTAAAGGTAATATTTAAGTGTTCAGTTATCTAGGTAGCTATAAATCACTTCTGTCTACACCAAAAGACACTAAAATAAAATACTGTCACTTAAAAACTAGAGCCCAATTTCTATAACCTGCTAGTATAGGCAGAGTTCAGCCTCAACAATGATAGATGTTGGTTAAGTAGCGCTTTTTTTTCAGGTTTCTTTTTTCTTTTTTTCTTTTTTTTGGCCAAGTATTTTTAACAGTATTAAGTACTAACAGGCTCTCTTAAAAATACATTATCAAAGGACTTGGTTACTTGACATAAAAATATAAACAAATGAAAATCCAAACCTCAAAATATACATATATATTTTTTTATATAGATATATATATAGATATATATATAGATATAGATATATATATTTAGAAGCATACCAAAATTTTATTAGGTGAAACCGGCATTTCTTATAGCCAATTTTCACATACATATTTTTATTACTTATAGCAGTTAAAAGGTATGTTACCAATCAGATGCAGAAATAAGAGTGCAGAGTGTATTTTTTACTGAGTGGTAGTAGGTAGTTCCTACTACCAATTAGTAAGTTAGTAATAGGTGGTTGTCCAATAATGCAGCCCAGTGTTTGCATAATTCACAGGCCCTACACACTACAAACTTCTTCACTGTGCCTCCTTTTACCAGACCCCATTACTAGTCTTAAAGAATGGCTTTTACCTCAAAGTGATTTCTTGCTCACTAAAACTATCAACTGTACCACATTTCATGGGATGATGACATAGTGTTTATAATGTGCATTTATGAGAAACAGACATGAACATACTCAAGTTCTTGATGATCTAAAAAGGATTAAACTTTAAGCTTCGAAGGTCTACTACTACTTATGCTCTCATATTTTAAGTCAGTTTCAAGTTCCAGATTCAGAAAGTTTAGTCTTCTGTTGAATCTCAGAAAATTTTTATTTTCAAGTCTAATATATATTTACCTTTAAATATGTTAACTGGTCATCAAAGGTGTACTTTCTGGTTTGCCTTCAAAAAGATTATTTAAATATGAAAAATGTTCTAGGGGTGACAAATATCTGAAAACAGTTTTTACTGACCCAACAAACCTGCATAACTGACCACAACATAAAGTAACACAACTTTATGTCAGAGAAAAATGGGTTTTAGGACTTAATAGAGAAAACAGGTGGCTGTGTAATTAGGAGCTATAAAATAACTGTGTGTGTGCTTTACAATCATTTTCAGTTAAATAACATGATATTTTAAGATACTGATAATATTAATAAGGCTTTGCTTCCAAAGAAATACTCTAACTGGAAATACTACTTTAAAAATTTTAATCCTAAAAAGATCTCTAATTAAAAATGTTGCTGAAAATTATTTGCCCAAATACAAGTGGATTTATTTCTGGACTCTTGTTTCTGTTCCATTGGTCTGTGTATGTTTTTCTGCCAATACCAGGTTGTTTTGATTACTGTCACTTTGTAGTGTAATTTGAAGCCAGGGAAGGTGATACCCACAGCTTTGCTCATTTTTTTCTAAGGACTGCTCTGGCTATTCAGGGTCTTTTGTGGTTCCATACAAATCTGATTAATTTTTTATTCCATTTCTTTTAAAAAATGTCACTGGGTCCTGGCCAGGTGGCTCAGTTGAATGGAACATCGTACCACACAACAAAAGGTTGCAGGTTCAATTGCCTGTCAGGGCACATACCCAGGTTGTGGGTTCTATCCTAGGTTGGAGCATGTATGGGAGGCAACAAGTGAATGTTTCCCTCTCTATCTCTGTCTCTCTCTCCTCCTTCCTATCTCTCTAAAATCAGTAAACATATCCTCAGGTGAGAATTTTTTTTTTTAATTGTCACTGGGATTTTGATGCGGCCTGCATTAAATCTGTCTGTGTATTGCACTGGGTAATAAGGACATTTTAACTATGTTGGGCCTTCCAATCCATGAACACAAAATATCTTTCCATTTCATTGTGTCTTTTTCAATCTCTTTTAATAACGCTTTGTAGATTAAGAAGCCAAAAATATAAAATGGAGGGAAAAAGTCTCTTTAATAAACGGTGCTGGAAGAAGCCACATGCAAAAGAACGAAACTAGAATAGTTTGTCCCTATATACAAAAATTAACTCAAAATGGATCAAAGACCTAAATATATGACCTAAAACAAACTACATAGGAAAAAAACACAGGTGCTAAACTTACGGACCTTGCTCTGGGAAAAGATTTTATGAATTTGACCTAGAAGGTGAGGGATGTAAAGGCAAAAGTAAATGCATAGGACTATATCAAACTAAAAAGTTTCTGCACAGCAACAGAAACAGCCAACAAAACAAAAAAGCAACCAACCGACTGGGAAATATATTTGCAAACAGCCCTGAGAAGGGGTTAGTATCCAAAATATATAAAAAACTCATACAACTCAGCACCAAACAAACAAGCAATCCAATTAAAAAATGGGCAGAGGATATGAATAGACACTTCTCCCAAAAAGACATACAGCAGGGGGAGGGGGGACGGGGGGTGACAGGACCCAAAACCCCCCCCGGAATTATCTTCTGGAGTGCAGGACCCTTGTAGTATAGGTTTCCCCCACTGTGAGTGTTCTGGGAAGCCATCTGTATGAGTGTCTCAGCTGGCATTGTTGTGAGAGGCTGCATTCGGCTTCAGTGAATTTTTTTGAGGACTTTCAGTGCTTTTGCCCATTTCACGATGGGTAATTTATGAGCACACCTGTCCGCGCCTTGCTGAGTTTTCAGCAGTTTTTGACCAGAAACGGCACGGCCCCCACACCCACACTCCCTATATTCACCTGATCTGGTCCCAAGTGACTATTTTTTGTTTCCCTGGATGAAAAAAGTCCTCAAAGCAAAACGTTTTGCCGATGTGGAAAGGTGAAACAGAAAACAACAGAAGCACTAAAAGGCATCAAAACCAATGAGTTCAAAAACTGTTTTGAGCAGTGGAAAAAACGTCTCAAAATGTGTACTGCATCAAATGGAGAGTACTTTGAAGGTGATGGAACTTTAAACATTTAAGAATAAGCACACAATTTTTTATAAATAAGTTGTGGGATTTTTAGGGTCCACCCTCATACAATGGCCAACAGATACATGAAAAGATGCTCAACTTCACTGGCTTTTAGGGAACTGCAAACCAAAACTACAATGAGCTACCACCTCACAAATGTCAGAATGGCTATTACCAACGAGACAAGAAAGAACAAGTGTTGGAGAGGATGTGGAGAAAAACGAACCCTCATCACTGGTCATGGGAATGTAAACTGGTATAGCCACTAGGGAAAACAAGATGGGGGTTCCTGAAAAAATTAAGACTAACGTTACCATATGACCCAACAATCCCTCTTCGGGTACTTACCCAAAAAATCTGAAAACATTTATTTGCAAAGATATAGCCACCCCTATGTTCACAGCAGCCAAGACATGGAAACAACCAAACAGTCCTTCAATAGATGACTAGACAAAGAAGATATGGGACATATATACAATGGAATACTACTCAGCCATAAGAAAAGCTGAAATACTGCCATTTGCAATAACACGGATAAATCTTGAGATTATCATGCTAAGCAATATAAGTCAGAGAGAAGTTAAGGACCATATGATTTCATTCATATGTGGGGTATAAAACTGAAAGCAACAAATGAACAAACAAGAAAAACAAACACTCACAGACACAGACAACAGTATGGTGGTTACCAGAGGGAAGGGAGTTGGGGGTAGTAAAGAGTAAAAGGGGTCAAATATATAGTGATAAAAGATCATCTGACTTTGGGTGATGGGCACACAATGCAATATACAAATCATGTATCACAGAACTTTCATGTATACACTTGAAACCTAGGTAATCTCATTAACCAATGTCACCCCAATAAATTTAATAAAAAGTATGTTGCTAATAAAAATCTTTACTTAAAATATACTACTGCACTTTGTTATACTACATCACAGGATGTAGAACTTCTGATCAAATACAAGTATAAAACAGAATAAACAACGCAGTAAAGAGTAAACAGGTAAAGTCATATGCATGGAAAACATACTGGTTTAAAAGAAAAAGGGTGGGCTCTGGAGTCAAACTGCAAAAGTTACTAGCTGTGTGGCTTTGAACAATTTAACTCCTTTGTACCTTTACTTCCTCATTTTATACATGTATAAAATGCAAGTTTTATACATGAGATTCTTCATGTATAAAATGCAAGTATGATATTATGCTTTATAATAAGAAATATAGATTCAGTCTTCATCCACTTATCCTGTCTCATAGCTCCCCAAAATCCTTAGAATTTCCTGAACATAAGTGAACTGGGAGCATCTTCTGTTATAATATTTGGTCTTTTGTCACAAGTTCCTGAATAATTCTGGAGCGACAGAAGTGAAAGGAGTATCCTTTAAGTCAAAACAAGCCCTTTACAACCACATCTAAGTTTATGATAATGAGGTGACTTCTGGAAAGCCCCTAAGGATGAGGGCTCGTTGCCAGGGGAACCTACCAAGTGATTAGAGAGTTGAAACTTTCAGCCCCACCAACTCCCAAGCTTCGGACAGGAGAAAAGGGACTGTAGATTGAGTTCAATCATCAGTGACCAATGACTTAATGTTTCCTGTGTAATGGAACCTCTGTAGAAGCCTCAAAGGAGTGGGTTGGGAGAGCCTCCAGGTTGGTGACCACACAGACACACTGGGAGCGTGGTGTACCTCAAACTCCAGGGGAACAGAAGTGCCTGCATTCAGGACCCTTCTAGACCTTACCCCATGTACCTCTTAATCTATCTATTCTTATAAATTCTTTATATCATTCTTCCTAATAAACAGGTAAGCATATGGAAATATTTCTGAATTCTGTCAGGTACTACAACAAATTAATCAAACCCAAGGAGGGAGATGTGAAATTTATAGAAAATAGGTAAGTAGCGCAGGTGGTAACAACCTAAACTTGCAATTGGCATCTAAGGGAAGAAGTGGGGCAGGAGTAGACAAATGGTCTTGTGGGACTGAACCCTTAACTTGTGGGATCTGACACTATCTCCAGGTAGATATGGTCAGAGTTCAGTTAAATTTGTAGGACACTCAGTCAGTCACTGTCTGCTGAGAATCAGAAAAATTGCTTGATGGTGTGGAAAAACACATTCGGAGTAGGTAATATCAATATAATCTACACCTGGCATACAACAAACATTCAATAAAATGTTAATTATTGTATGAAATTAGAATGATGAAAATGATAGATTTTTCAAAAATGGCTTTTACCTAAAGTAGTATCTTAGGTATATTGAGAAGTGAATTATAAGATGATATGCTTTTTTTTTTTAAATTTAAACAAACCAGTAGTTCTCAAAGTGGTCCGCAAATCCATGAAAGGTTCCTGAGACCCAAAACTCTCTTCATAATAACACTAACATGTTACACTTGCCTTTTTGACTATGTTAACATTTGCACTGCTGGTTCAAAAACAGTGACAGATAAAGGCTACTGGTACCTTAACATAAGCCAAGGCAGTGCTACCAAACTAGCATCCTATTCTTCATCATCACATACTCAAGAGCAAAAAAGCCAATCTTACAAAGAATGTCCTTTATGAAGCCTTTAAAATTATTAACTTTTTAAAATCTCTACTCCTGTGTACATGTTATTCTAATATTCTGTGAAATGACATAGAAAGTACATATAAAGCACAGCTACTAAAACCCAAAACATAAAGACTGTCTCAAGGAAAAGCACTTAAATGACTTGAGCTGTGGGCTCAACTTGCATATATTTTTACTTAAAAGAACAACTGACAAACTAGTTATTAGACTTGAGTATATTTGGCAGACATTTCTCAAATACCAAAAAAGAAAAACTTCTAAATACAAAAAAGAAAACTTGTCATTCAATAAAAATAACTGACAGTATTTATTGCCGATGACAGACTTCAAGTATTCAACCTACCACATGAAGTTTGGAAAATTTGTATTTTTTTCTGTGAACTTATCAGCTTATTGATACAGCACTTAAAACTTTTCTAACTTATACAGGTGGCACTATCAATGAGTACTATTTATTGATATCATATAATGAGGTGTTTCAATATTTGGCAGATCAACAAAACTCAATGAGAATCAATATTTCCTAAATTCGTAATAAATGATGTTAAAATTATAAAATCATGAACTGGTAAAAGAGTCAATCAAAGTCCAAGATATACCAATGAATTTTAATGTAATAAAGTACAAAAAGTCAATGGATATATTCAGATTGCACATTGCAACTAACCTTTAAGAAACTGTCACTTGTTGAGTTTTGGTGAAGTATCAAACAGAATATCCACAACTATATGAAAAGGCAAAATACTCTTCTCTTTCCAACAACATCCGTATTAAACAGGACTTCCTTCATATACTTCAACCAAAACAATATATTGTAACATAAAATGCAGAAAAAGAAATTCCACTGTTTATTAAGCCAGGCATTACAGAGATTTGCAAAAGTATAAAGTAATGCCAATCTTCTCATGAAATATTTTGTTTCAGAAAACTATTTTTCGTTTAAAAAGTGCTGTTTATATGAACATTTTTTTAAAAAATATGTATTTAATAAATATTTTGAGTGTTTTAATTCCCAGTACGGTTAATAATAATTAACCTATATAATCAAAAGCTCCCAGAGGTCTTCAAAATTTTTTGAAGTATGGAGGGGGGTTTTGAACCAAACGAGAAAGACTAGCATAAATCACCTTAGCATATTTTAAGTAAATAAAAGTCAATCTGTGGATAATTGTACATAACCTCTTCCTAGAAGGTTGCTCCTTAGTGAAAAAAGCTGAAATCAGGTCATTCTACACCTAAAAATAACATCAAATTATCTCTTCCCATTTCAAGCAGCACTGGTAATTTTGTTTCTCAATTAATTTTTATTCATATAGTAAATATATACTGTATAAATGTAGGAAACAGCCTATTCATTTGCTCTCCCAACAATGGCAAAGACAGAACATTACAGTCAAACTAAAATAATACTTTGTGATTTATTTATACCATTTCCCTCAGATTTGGAAGTTATGGTTATGTAAGTCTTTCTATCAAAGGAGATTTTAATTTGTAGGCTACCCACCTCTGTTGCAAAGAAAAATTCAAAGCTTTATATCGTGAACAAATACTAAAATGAATTCCCAAACTGTTTTCTGAAAACCCCTATATAACTCTGTTTTACTTAAAAATAATCTAAAGTCTATACACAATGTACCTAAAAACTTCTCAAACCTTAAAGAAAAAAAAGGTATGTAGTATTCTCTATTTGGTTTTATAATGCAAATATGTACCTACTTTTCTTTGCCATGTCTGTAACATTAATTATAGTGAACGATAAAAAGTGAAGTCTTTTCATTTTTAGAAGTCTGATCATGCCATAAGCAATAAACATTTACCAAACAGCTATTTAAAAATATCTGTATTTGGTCGTAATGTATGTATGTGTTGTCTTTTTTTGGACAAGTGATCAAGGAAGGAGTCATCCCAGAGGAAGAGTATTTAAGACATGTCTGTAAAATCAAGAGGAATTGCCAGAAGATTTAAGATAAACGGTATTTTAGGTAGGAAGGAATGGCCTATACAAAAGCATACAGGCTTCAAATATCATGAAGTGTGCAGAAAAGATCACTCTGCTAGAGCAGAAGTGGAATGTGGGAAAAAGGGGGCAAAATGACAAAATTTGTAGTTGCTATATGGATTTCATTCTGTAGGTCTGGGGCCCCCAATCTCCATGCCACAGACCAGTAATGGTTCGGGGCCTATTAGGAACAAGGCCAACACAACCAGAGGTCAGCTCGAATAATCCCCAAACCATCTGCCCCTGCCCTGTCTTGTGGAAAAACTGTGTTCTACCAAACTGGTCCCTGGTGCCAAAAAGGTTGGGGGCTGCTGCTGTAGCTCACAAGGAGCCATAAATTATTGGGTTGGCCAAAAAGTCTATATGGTTTTTTCCATAAAATAAAAGACACATTTTTCATTTTCACCAATAACTTATTTGATTTGGATATTTTGAGTATGTTGGTTATCTCCTGAATGGTATAACGCTGATTGTTCTCAATGTCTCGATTTGATTGCTATCAAGTTCAACTGGTCTACACGACCATGGAGCATTGTTCAGCAAGAAATCTCCAGCATGAAACTTCACAAACCACTTTTGACACATTCGGTCAGTCACAGCATCTTCTCCATACACTGCACAATTTTTTTTTTTTTGCATTTCATTTGTTTTTACCTTTCTTGAAATAATAAAGCAGAATTTGCCGAAATCATCATGTATTTTCTTCCATCTTCAATATTAAGATAGCTACACAAAAATTCACCATATTTTGCTGTTTTTAAAAAATGCATGCTGCTCTAACAGCTGTCACAATATAATCTAACAAAATCGTTTCAAATGAAGTTAAAGACAACGACACTACTAGAGCCATCTCACAGAAAAAAACATTTTGGCCAACCCAGTAAGAAAGTGACACATCACATTCACTAATTAGATTCTAGTTATTAGAAGAATCACTTTTTAAATGTATAGGATGAATTACAGAGAGAAAAAACCTGGAGGCAAAGAGACCAGTAAAGGCTAACATAGGTAAGACATTAAGGCCTTAATTAATGGCCATAAAATTAAGGGAAAGGGAATAAAATTGAATTTTAAGAACCAAAAATAATAGAACTTGAAAATGGAAAAAGTCTGAGAATGAAGAGGAGCATGTGAAAGAAAACTCTTTCTTCCCTGGCTCAGACAGTAACTGAATGAATGGTATTTTAATTAAATCAAGATAATAGATGAATTATGGAATAGAAGACAGAAGGCATAAAATAAAATTCAAGTTTAGACATACTATGGTCAAATACTAATCAGGCCTGGGATAGAGATGGGTGGTCCTGATCTGAACAGAGGGGGAAAACTCAACTTGGGATCATTAACAAAAAGTAAAAAATGCCATAGGACCAGATCACCCAATAAAAACTAGTATGTTTCAGTTAATATCCTGAAAGGAGGGGAGAGTGAAATCAGAACACTCAGGAACACTAACATGTAAGAGGGTTGGGGAAAGAGGAGGGAAAGAAAAAAGAGAAGAGCCGGGGAGGGAAACAGAGCAGGAAAGCATAAAGGAGAACCAAAAAAGAATGGCGACACAAAAGTTAATTAAAGACAAAATTCTAAAATCAATGTAAACACTGTTAAATACTATGAACAGATCAAGTTTAACCTAGACTTATCAATTATGTTTATTATTTTCTTTTTACTAATAGTAAAGGAGAAGATAGGTTTCAGCAGTCTGAGGAGTGTGTGAAAGGTGATAAAGGAGAAAGATTAGGGTTTGCTTTTATTTCGCCCTGCCTTTCCAATTAATTATCCACTAAAACACTTGAGATTGTGACAGGCATTAACTTAATGACTGATGGGATGAAATTAAGAGTTGGTAAGTTAAGCTGGCTAGGTTAAAAAAAAAAAGTCCTTGAAAAAGAAAGGAAGATGCCTCAAAAGGAGAGTTGGTGACCTCACTGAAAGGGGGTGGGTAAAGCTAAGTGTGAGTATTCTGCTCTATTCATTTCTATTCTGAATATAGCAAGAGAATGTAATCTACCTCAGAAGAAACAGGTCAAAAAAAGAAGGGGCAGGAGAAACAGGTAAGAGAGGATCAGTAGAACATAGGTAATATAAGCTGAATTCAAACCGAACTAGCTTAATAAATGGATTTCTGAGATTTTAATGAGAAAGAACTAAGAGCATAATAGACTCATTCTGTAAAACTTATGTGAAAACTAAGAATATGTAAATTTTGAGGACATACTAAATGAAAAATAAATATTATGTAAAAGGTATTAAAGTTGTACGTCCCTGAAGGTGTCCTTTATCCTTTTTTTTCTTTAAGTATGTTTTATTGATTATACTATTACAGTTGTCCCATTTTTTCTTCCCTTTATTCCCCTCCACCCTGTACCACCCCTCCCACGAGCATTCCTCCACTTACTTCATGTCCATGGGTTATACACATAAGTTCTTTGGTTTCTCCATTTCCTATACTATTCTTAACCACCCCGTCTATTTTGTACCTACCAATCATACTTCCTATTCCCTATACCTTTTCTCCCTTTCTCCACCCTCCACCTCCCCCGCCCCCCCATAACGCTCCATGTGATCTCCATTTCTGTGATTTTGTTCCTATTCTAGTTGTTTGCTTAGTTTGTTTTTGTTTTTACGTTCAGTTGTTGATAGTTGTGAGTTTGTTGTCATTTTCCTGTTCATAGTTTTGATCATCTTCTTTTTCTTAGATAAGTCCCTTTAACATTTCATATAATAAGGACTTGGTGATGGTGAACTCCTTTAACTTGACCTTATCTGGGAAGCACTTTATCTGCCCTTCCATTCTAAATAATAGCTTTGCTGGATAGAGTAATCTTGGATGTAGGTCCTTGTCTTTCATGACTCTGAATACTTCTTTCCAGCACCTTCTTGACTGTAAGGTTTCTTTTGAGAAACCAGCTGATAATCTTATGGAAACTCCTCTGTAGGTAACCCTCTGCTTTTGTCTTGCTGCTTTTAAGATTATCGCCTTATCTTTAATCCTAGGTAATGTAATTATGATGTGCCTTGGTGTGTCCTTCCTTGGGGTCCAACTTCTTTGGGACTCTGAGCTTCCTGGACTTCCTAGACATCTATTTCCTTTGCCAGATTGGGGAAGTTCTCCATTATTTTTTCAAATAAGTTTTCAATTTTTTGTTCTTCCTCTTTTCCTTCTGGCACACCTATGATTCAGATATTGGAGTATTTAAAGTTGTCCTGGAGGTTCCTAAACATCTCATTTTTTTGAATTATTTCTTCATTCTGTTCTGGTTGAATGTTTCTTTCTTTCTTTTGCTCCAAATCGTTGATTTGAGTCCTGGTTTTCTTTCCCTGTAAGGTTGGGAATTTCTCCTGTTATCGCAATTTTTACAGCCAGAGGTTTTGAGGTTTTCTTTTCCTGCGCTTTCCTGGTTTTCTTTCTCAGGGTTAAGCAGTCTGTGTCGCTCCCCTGTTGTTCCTCCTAGTTTATCCTCACACAAATGTGGGACCTCCAGCTGCCATCTTACCTGCCCAGTGCTCCGGCCTCTGCCTTGCCACGTCCCTTCTGCCCTGATTTCCTCTCTCCGTCTGGGCCCCTCTTACCAGTCTGGTAAAGGAGAATGTTTCCTCTTTAACTCTTTGGTTGCTGGACTTCCATACAATTCGATTTTCTGGCACTTCTGGGTTTTTTGGTGTTGTTTTTTTTAAATTTGTTATTGTCCTTCTTTTGGTTGGGTGAGGAGGCAAAATGTATCTACCTATGCCTCCATCTTGACCAGAAGTCCTTTACCCTTTTTCTTAAGATCTTCTACAGGACATATGTCATTTCATGAATGTTTGCTGCACATTTCATAAATATATTCTTTTTTTTTTTAAAGAATTGGTTTTTCTTCCAATTCTAATTTGCTAAGAATTTTAAATAGGGATATGTATGAATCCAAAAAGAGGCATTTTGTAGTTTTTCTGCCCTTCTAAATGATAAGCATTTTGAAGGAATGCACTATCTTTTAGTCCTTTTTTAAGCTTCCAATCTATTAGACCTAGAGTAACAATAAGTATCGAAAATCTAATTAATGAAAACCTATAAACAACTTGGTACTCAAACGAGAAGTAACTGTTTTTCATATATATATCTCCCCACAGTATCCAAACAAAGATGTTAAATATCATCAAATGTTTACAAGGGAATAAAAGTGAGCACTCTAATAATAAAGTGAGACTGTTCACTAAGAATTTATAAGCTATGTGAACTTTATGTGGAAATTAATAAACTCAATGCTTTAGGAATACCTTAATTTCTTCAAATAGGCATATGTAAAAAATACAGACTATAGTAATAATAATATTCCTCATGTTAATACAGAAATTGGCGAAATAAAAGTACTAGGTTGATTATCTAAAGTTCACTAAATCACCTCATGGGAAAACACTGTATTCTCTACTTTGAGACTATGCTTAAACAGAATAAGTAGAAACAGCAGGCATCCTAGGACCAGCTGAAGAGCATGCCATTAATTTAACAAAGAGTTCCACTGAAAATAGATTTAGAACAGCAGGTAAAGTACCATTTCAGCACACTCTCTTACTTGAGATGTATTCTGAAAGGCTCTAAGGAAATGATGCTCTTAAGACTATGGAAACGATACATGTGTGAGACACCAGCAGCCTCTATTTGTAGAGAATACACAGAAAAATTCCCTGTTGTCCACTGTATAGAATTATATTAAATCTAAAAAGAAGTAACTAAAATAACTTCGACCTAGTATTCAGTTTAACTCATAACATCTTATCTGAAAGCTCATTCTTGTGGGCCACAGAATTCTAAAAAAAATTTAAATCAAATAGTTTAAGAAGTGGGCCTTTAAAAGAATAAGGAATTAACACATCGAAGAAACTAGAAATAATTACTTATCAAAAGAAGGTCAAGAACACAAAATACTGGGTAAGTTCTGAAAATATAATTCTTAGTGGTTCTTCCAATATACTTTTCTCATGTTAACATTAAGAAGTAATGATTAATGTATTGTGAAAAACCTCATTTCCCATAAATCTGTCCTTGATTATGCTTTTCATAACATAAAGATAATACATATAATATTAAAAAGCTGCTTCACAATTAATCCTAACTCTAACTGGAATCCATTCATTAAACAAACAATTACTGAGCACTTACCATGTGGCCAGGCACTGTTGTTCTAGGGGTTAAAAATGTAGTTGTGAATGAAACAAAACTTTTTCTTCAAAAGTATTATAATAGAAGAATTGTAAACAATTGTCTTTTGTCATTATTTTGAACAAAAATTTACCAAATTCAAAGAGGGAAACTGCCTCATAAGATGAAAATTTAAAAGGTTTTGAAATCATGTGAAGGTTTTGAAATCATGTGAAGGTTCTTCTGTTGTTTACACTTAAACTTACCAATGCAAACTGATTGACTTGAATGAAGAGTATTTCTACCTCCTTTTCAGTAACTTCGGTCCCAAAGCCCTTATATTCTTTGTAGGCTTCAAGGTAAGAGCGCAGCCACCGGCTCTGTAGTTCTCTACCTGGATAGAGACTATAGTCTACATCACTCACACCTAAAGTGAAAAAAAAGTGCAATGATGACTTTAAAAACACATTCTCTTATGTATACTTTAACAATTCTTACCATCTACATAATTTTCAGGAAAAAATGATAAAACATTTGGTTGAAATACTAGATTTAATTAGCATTTATTAAAATAATAAACCAATCATAATGTGTTACAACTTAAATCTGAATGCACAATACAGCTGATCACCATAATCAATTCTCATTGCTCAATTTTTCCTCAAAGTGTGAAGCCTGAATTACCTGTATCAGAGTATCTTCATTTTAATTGTATCAAATCTTCATTTTAATAAACGGTCCAGAAGATTCATGTACACAATAACATTTGGAGCATTTCCTAGAAGTATGGCTCTAAAATATTCCTGACCTTTACTTACAGGATAAGAAATGCATTTTATAATGAAACCTTACACACACACCTGATATTAAGTTTCACAAACCATTATTTTTACCCTAACTATACCTTCCAACTCTGATATTTTCTAGTTCTTTTCTGGTCCGTGCTTTAAAATAATTACGCTGCAAATGATTTCATCATCTGCATTTTGCAAAAACTAACCTAAAGATAAGTTCCTACTATTTTGCCTACCATTCAAGGTTCTTCTTTAGTTGGTCCAAATTTACTTCTCTGATCTTATAACTTTCTATTCTCCTTCCATGAATTTAATATCCTACAAAAATAAGTACACTTACCTTCAAGTTTTCTGCCTCCTTCCTGCAGTATCCTCCTTTCTCTTCTATCTGCACATGCAAATGCTACCTCTCAAGTGTTAGCTTAATTTTTTTCTACATAAAATCATACTTAGATCAGTGGAGTTTCCTCTTTCATATACACAGCAATGACTACCCTTAATACTAACATGGTGATATTTCATTACATAAACAGCCGCTTTCCCTTCCCTCAGAGATGTGGGAAATATGTACAGTACATATGTAGAGGTATGGCATGTATATGATAAGCTTGGTGTAGTGGAATTACTGAAAACATGTAAACTGAAACTTTTCCAACTTTTTTCCACCCTGGTAATCTAAAGTATAAGCAAATACATGAATGCATGCAAACACAAATTCAGCAATGAAAAACTCCTACTAGGTGTAAACCATCCAGGGCATTTCCTATTCTTCAGTTTTAGAGCATTTCATATTTCTAAATATAGTCATAAAATGTATTTTAAATTAATTACACTTACATTAAAAAAACTAAAACTTTTATACTTTTTGATAATAATAGATTAATTTTCAGAGGCAAAAGTGACCAGCTTTTCAATTATTCATAGCCAAAGACAAAAAAGAAAAAAATTCTCAAGCTTTTTTATGTTAACCAACATTCCAAAAGTTCAAGTATACAACGTATGAAATAGCAAAGGCTTATAAATGATAAAAAATTGGTTTCAAATTGTAGTTCTCTGTATTTTACTGTGACCTTGGTAAGTTACTTCCCTCATCTGTATACTAGGAATATTACCTAACTACAAAATTGTTGTAGAGAAAAAATAAGGTGAGATGAGATTTGTAAAGCACCTTGCACTATGTTAGGTCTTAACAGAAGCCACAACAATTATTTATTTTCCTTAAGAAATTAAATTAAGGAAGGAATCTCCTCTGTCCTCTAGTAATAAAAAACAGAGAACAAAGGTCAAGAAGAAGTTATAAAAATGTTGCTCCTATTTTCAGTTTATCTATTTTAAAGGGAAAAAAGCAATTCTAAAATTCTGAAAGTATCTTATCAAAGTTATATATGCTATCCCATTAGTTAAGCCCTGAATTTTACCTGCAAATTCATTGAAATGATTTCCAATATCATATGCCAGGTAGTTGTATCCAGAATATTCATAATCAATGAACTGTACATTACCTATATGAGACACACAAAAAAAGACATAAGAAATCATATATAAGATCAGAAAATCCCTAAGCTATTTGTAATTAAATAGCTTCCAATATTTTGTTATTCATAATCAATGAACTGTACATCACCTATGTGAGACACAAAAACAAAGACATAAGAAATTATATATAAGATCAGAAAATCCCTAAGATAGTTGTAATTAAACAGCTTCCAATATTGTGTCTCATTGTACGTGCTTGGTTATATGTACTTCTGAGACAATACAGGGTAAGGCTGTGAATTTTATGGCAATGAGCTTTACAAAATTCAAATTATGTATCTTGGTCAACAGCTTCTTTATGAACACTAATATCCACTATAATCAAGAAAGGTCAAAATACTGTAGTCAAGTCTTCCTCAAAGTTCGAACAAAAGCAAAATGTCTCTCACCACATGGGGGCATCAGTCACTTAAAAATTAAAGTTTAATTAGAAGAGAATGCTATCTTTGGAAATTGTTAATAATTTAAGCAATTTTAACAAAAAATTAATCTATGATACTCCAAAAGTGAACAAGCTAATCTACATATATGAATCAAACATAAACTTTGAAAGACCTGAATTCTGTGAATCCTGCAGTTATGTTATTAAAACTTGCTGATCAATTCAATATTCCTAATTAAAGAATTTAGTTGCAATCAAACTCTTATATTTTCCTGGAATGCCACATAACTAAGGTTTCCAACAGCATGCCCAAGCAGCATTAAAGTAGCTGTTTTTTATACACACAACACACACACACACACACACACACACACACACACACACACACAGTTTTTTGGGTTTTTTTTAAAGCAAAGTTACACTAAGTGTTACGCAGGATTTTTGGCTCAACAAACTTTTTTTTTAACAGAGACAAGAGAAAAAGTTGAGAATCAAAATGGGTCACTGTTTATATCAGGAATCAAAAACTCAAAGGGCCTACAGTTAAAATGGGTAAATAAACAGAAATGGCTGTAAGAATAGTTTCTAAGCTGCTACTGTGAAAATGAATAGTGTATGCCTAGTTACACTGTCTTTTAAAGATAGGCCATACACTAAGGTAACAAAACAAACTTAGTCTTATACACACTGGCAATTCCAAAAAAATAATCTTTTGAACTATAATGCCTTGTTATAGACATATATGTTTAATTTGTGGATGTATGTTAATCATAGTCAAAATCAGAAAAACAGAATTTATGACCAAAAATGTCACAGCAAATTAAGTATTTTACATAAATGTAAAATTTTAATGTAACTGCATTTAACATATGATTCTCAATTTGTATAACAGTCAAGTCTAGAGTAAAATAAGTGAGAATCACGAAAGCATCAAGGCGCAGTTATCAAAATCTATGTGCATATGACAAAATAAATATAAGATTTTAAAATGCTGGTAACTACAATAAATTACTGCAATTCAACTATCACAAGTATCACAGTCTTGAATTCACACACAAAAACATCCCATGGAAAGTCTTAAATTTAACCCAATCACTTCACTAAATTGCAGAATGGGAAGTCAAAATATGGTTTTAATTTTTTTTCTAGATACCACTGAGAATACGAGGGTAAAGACCACTACCATAAGAAAACACTTTGCAGTCATGAAAAAAATTTCGTTTTCAAAGATGATTTAATGACCAGGAGAATTACAACTGTGGTATGAAAGAAAGATGCCAAAGAGTAAATGTACTAATCCAAATTATTAAAATATTATTCCTAAAGAGAGGGAAAAGAACAAATAATAAATAAGGGGGAAAAAGATGACTGGAAATAAACCAAAATAAAATATTTCAATTGGTTTCATTACCAGTGACAGACAATTGATCTTTTTTCCCTTATATTTTAAATTCTTTACAATAAACATTACTTTTAGGAAGAAAAAAAAGATAGTTTAAAAAAATTAAGATGAATTCCTAAACAAAACTGTAAATAGGCAAAAGACTAAAAAGAATTATTTGGGAGACACCTATCCCACTTGGTCACCAAGAAATTAGGATTCAAGACTTACAAAGTTGCACAACTAAACTAACCAAACAGTTTTAATATAAAAATGTTTTAATTGCAGCTGTTGATTGTTTTAACCCTTTAAACATAAAGGGCTCATATTAACTGTAGAGCTCATATTAACTGTTAACATGCCAATAAAAATACACAGCCCAGTCCTGAAGATTTATTTTACCAAATTTCAATTTCAACTTTCAAAATTATATTCAGAATTTGGCAAATATGGTTAAAATGGCAGGTAAAACGTGCCTGCTTGTAAATACAATTCAAATAAATCATAGATCATTCATTTTAAGAAAAGTTAAAATCCACTTCAGTATGAATGCTTTAGCAATGACTTTTTGTAGTAGCATTAATTCATTAAACTAGCCTTTATTTTTATATGCTATGTCGAGTTTATAAACAATGAAATTTTAAAAATAAGAAAATGAAGCTAAGAAGATACAGATGAGGCTGTTACCAGGCTCCGTGCATGTGAACAAGTGATGCGACAAACCTCCAGTCAGTGCGTTTAAGAAGCACGGGGTGCGCCGCCACATGGCAGCAACAATGGCATACCTAATCTGTAGCAGATGAAGAAAATTTGGCAAACTCACATTTTACAAGACACAAAGCTTAAAAGGAAAAACTTTTTAAAAAATCGGCATTAACTACTGTTTTTCAAACTTTTGCAAACAAAGTGGAACTCAACCTTAAATTTAATCTTCTGCAACAAAGTAAAATTAAAGATGCCTACTTCCCTTATTTTGGGTGCCAGAAAAATCAAATTACCACAAAATGCTTTCTAGTAACAGAAAACATACTAAATTTTTTTCTTCTGCAAATTTAACTTATGACTTCTGGAATTTCTAGTTATTTAGAGGAATGTCCACATCACTACTAATAATTAAGAGTTTATGTGGAATGATTATCTTGTTACTTCTTTAAGATATGAATTTTTAATTAGGATTTCAAGAGTGGAAAAAATTAGAATATTCCTTAAATTTTTATACAAAATTTTATATGAATATATGCATTTTCTGAGGGGATTCTCAGTTCTCCAAATTCTCAAGAGACCCCTGACATCTAAAGAAATAAAGTAGTGCTTTAAAGGCTAAGACTATGTATTATTTGTCTTTATATAATTAGCACACTGACTAGCACATAATAGGTAAAGTATAAGATTGCTGAATAAATATACTCTGAATTTTCAAAAGCTACATTTTTCTTTTTAGTGCTGTATTTCTTGCATATCTTCAAAGTAATAAAATCCACACACTAAGTTAAATAAATTGTTCAAATCTCAGAAGAACTGAAAATAAGTCAGCCAATTTTTAAAGTAATTTAAAACTAAAAAAAAAAAATTATATTAACTAAGACTTGGATTCACTTGGATTCCTTTATTTTGCTGTTAAAGGGAAAGGAATAAAGATAAAAAGTAAAACAACCAATATAAGATCCTGAAAGTCTTTCCAACTTACTTTACTTTCTCTGTAGTTTTAGGTAAAGAAAGAGACCACAAAGTATAACCACAATCACACTAATGTTAGCAAAATGCTTTCTCTCTTACACAGGAAAAAGGAATATTCTGCTCTGGGAAACTATCCCTTCATTCCTCACTCTGCTGTCCAATAGTAGCCTTCACCACAGCACTCATCGTTCTGAATGTAAATATCTGTTTCATAATCTAACTCCTCCAACTACAGGGCATATGGCTTCCTGGAAGGGAAGTAAGTCCCTTTCATCTTTCATCTTTCATCCTGCAATCCACAGAGCAATGCCTAACACACAAGTATTAAAATGCTAGTGAAACAAATGAAGGTTTTTCAGAGAATGCCGAGACTTAATGGTAACACATTTAAATGGAGTGTGGGGGAATATGCATGAAAGGACGAAGAACAAAGTGGCATTTTTGACATTCATATTCAAGTATATGAACACACAGTGGGACTGCATGTATGCACCAAAAAAACCCATTTAACTAGTAACGATTTTAGGTAACTCTTTTTACACTCCTTTTATTACCTGATTTAGGAATATTTTATTTTATGCTGACTATGATTTGAAATACAAGTTAAAACAAAGTCTAACTATCCTTCATAAAAATTCCATCCTGGAAAATATAGGTTAGCAAATACAAAAACAAATTCGTATTTACTTAAATTTTAAAATAAAACCAACCAACAAAGAAAAAAACAATAACAATAACAATAAACCCTCTTGTAAGTTATTAAAATGTGAGTAAACCACAACAACACCTTTTAATGAATAACAACAGAATGGGTAAGATTTAGAGCCAATCGAGTGCTGGCGAATGGTGACTCACTCATTTTCCATTTATACTGTGCAAAACTCTAAAGAAAAACCTAGTTTATGCTGTAATTCTCAGAAAAATCTTTTTCTTCCAGTCATTTGTGTTTCCTTAAATAGCTGTAACTCAGCTTCTTGTATTTGCAGACAGAAAATAATCAATGGTTGCCAATACTGAAACTTAGTCATAAATTAATCTTTATATGAGCTTTTATGGAGAAATGGGGAGAGGCAGAAAAATAAAAAAGCCTCCAATAAACAATGGCAGAGAATCCAAGACATGAGACAATAATCTAAAAAACTTAAGTGATTACTTCTAACATGTAAGCATCTAAAGGATTAGTTGAAATTAAAATTAGATTTGAGCCCTGGCTGGTGGGGCTCAGTGGATTGAGCACTGGCCTACAAGCCAAAGAGTAACCAGTTAGAGTCCCAGTCAGGGCACATGACTGGGCTGTGGGCCAGGTCCCCAGCAGGGGGGCAGGTGAGAGGCAACCACACATTGATGTTTCTCTCCCTTTCTTTCTCCCTCCCTTCCCCTCTCTCTAAAAGTAAATAAATAAAATCTTTTTTAAAATAAAATATTGGATTTGAAATCAGGCAATAAGCAGCATTACAATTTGTTCTACTTCCTATAAATTCTTTTTAAAATTAATTATGAATTTAAAAGATGACTGGTAAGTATTATCTTACAGTTAAGGAAAAAGAACCACCGCTTTTGGTTTTCCTATTATGTAACAAATCCCATCACCATATCATTAAGTATTCTTTTCTTACCTTTTTAAGATGTCATGTCTCTGAAGGCGAAAATGGGCTGCTGTTTAAAAACCACCTAAATTCTGGGACTAACTTTTCAAAAATCTTGACAGCTACCATCAACTTCAGAAAGGAAGTTCACTCTTCTCCCATACTCCTGAGATCTGTCACCTGACATGGTGAGAAGAGGTAGTGGCACTATTTCTTCCTGTGATGCCTACCTTTCCTATAACATGCACAGGTGAAAATGCCTATAAACTTCAGGGTGCTCACAGTCTTCATGTGTATGTATATCCATATGAATATGTATTTATATATAAACACATACATACATGCATTTTTTTAACTTTAATCACTCAAAGTACAGACTGTAAGTTGCACTAACAACAAACTGAACTGGTATTTCACACCTACTGAGTCATAATTCTCCTAGTTATAGGACACAGTTAACCTTACGGCTTACAATAACCATTTTCACTTTTTCACATTGATATATTTTGTAAAATGCATCCTAGAAACAAAATACAGGGGTTGGCAAACTATGTGTGCTGAGGCCAAATCGAGCCAGTCCACTGCCTGTTTTTATAAATAAAGTTTTTTGGAACACAGCCACACATATTTATATATTATCTACGGCTATGTTTGGGCTACAACACAGTTACACAGTCGCAACAGAGACTACAATGTGGAATGCAAGGCCTAAAATATGTACAACTTCAGGCCTTACAGAAAAAGTCTGCCAACCTCTATTATGGTATAAACAGCTGTAACTAAAAGCTGCCAAGTACCTCAGTGCTGTACACTTTATAAGCATGATAAAGTCTTGTCAGGAGCCATCCATCTGAAGTGGATTTTATCTAAGTAGAAAATAAAGCAAACTACAGTTCTAGACTATCAATAATATAAGTACTGCAGGGAACTTTGTTAAACATGCAGATTCTTAAGCCCAACTATAGAAATTCTTGTTCATTTGCTCTTGGATCTTTGTCCAGTTACCTAGATGATGCTAGTACAGACTCAAATATAAACACTTAATTTAAAAAAAAAAATGACTTTTCTAACACCACTTACTTCCATATGTGATTGAGCAGAAATTTGAACCCATGTATACTTAATTCCAAGAATCTATGCTCTTTCTGACTTCTCTGGGTTTTAACTAAGTTTAAATATACCTGCTTTGGAGAGTTAATGTGAAGATTTTTTAAATTTGGTTACAAACAAAACTAAGTTATTATGGTTGAAAAAAATAAATGCAGGTATTCAATATGATACAGGATAAATTCGTGAAGTTTAACTAAAATTTGCATTTCTGATAAGGATCTAAAACATACTACACAGACATAGTGAGCTTCATGATGTCAAGGCTTTCATCTTAGTATTTTTATGTACTGCTATCTCATACGTGGGTACAAAATGGTGAAGTGCTGAGCTCAAGTTATTGGACTGGCCAAAAAGTTTGGTTTATTTTCTGGAGGATGGCTCTAGTAGTGTTTAGTTGTCTTTAACTTCATTCAAAAAGATTATGTTAGATTGTACTGTGACAGCTGTCATGTCAGTGTGCCTTTAAAATGAAAACATTAAAATTGCTGAATTTTGTGTAGCCATATTAATACTGAAGATGGGAGAAAATATGCAACATTTTTGGCACATTATGCTTTATTATTTCAAGAAAGGTAAAAATGCAACTGAAACACACACAAAAAGATTTGTGCAGTGTATGGAGAAAGAGCTGTGACTGATCAAACGTGTCGAAAGTGGTTTGGGAATTCTGTGCTAGAGATTTCTCGCTGTATGATGCTCCATGGTCGGGGAGACCAATTGAAGTTGATAGCGATGAAAATGAGACATTAATTGAGAACAATCAACGTTATACCAGGCACAAAACAGCTAACATACTCAAAATATCCAAATCAATAAAATTATTGGTGAAAATGAAAAACGTGTCTTTTATTTTACAGAAAAAAATAAATGGACTTTTGGTCAACCCAATGCATTAAAAATTTTAAAAGTGATAAATCAAACTTGTTCTGAGTATAATATGCAGCATAATCATTTATTCTATGTAGAAATTATTTTCTATGTATACTTTACCTAAACAAGATTCCAACCACATTTTCTTAATGGTTATCAACTAATCGCAGAACTGATTTCTTTTACTGGATGACATGGAGTCCACACTAGCCTTTCTAACAAACACTATAAAACCACTGGTAAGTAAAAATAGCAGAACATCTCTACAACAAACCAACATAACCACAAAGACAATAAACAAATGGTGTAACAGAGTTCTAAGAAGAAGGGCAAACTCTAAAATATATACCAAAATAATTATATTTGTTAAACTTGGAAATTTATTCTTCTGTGTAGGGAAAATAATTAGACACAAAAGTATGATTTAGGTAACTCTTGCTAATATAACAAATGACAACCTTGAATTCCTGAAGCCAAACTGAAGAATAAAGATTTTATTTGAAAATATGAGAACTTTTCATATCACTGACTGACAGTTTAGATGGGCAATGGGTAAAATTAAAAACATAAAAATATAACTTTTAATACCTAAGACAAAGTAATCTGATTTTTTTGGTCCCTTCTATTTCAGTTTTATAAACAAGTTTGTTCTATGAAATGAATATGCAAAAGTAACATAAAGTATGAAAAGTTAAAATTATATTCCAAAGGAAATAGACTCTCTTTGATTAACTTGCAGTTAAAAATAAAGCTGAGTGTCCACTTCAAATGTAAGATGAAGTCCCTCACCTGAAATTCCACTATATAAAATAATGTGTTATTCGGTCTTGCTAATACATCGCTTTAGTGCATAACCAATACTCTTGTCTCACAAATGGCATTGAGATTTGGTTACTAATACATAATGTAACAAATATATACCATGACAATTATATATAATAAATGGATAATAAAATATTAAAGGACACTGTCAAGCACTTAATATCTCAGGGTACTCTATCAAGTTTTAAAAAATTAATTCCATACAAAAACTTACAGATATTCAAAATAAAGATGTTAGCGCAGTATATTTTTAAATAAGAGAACCTCTAATCCACATTAAAATATCAAATATAAAATCTGTTTTTATATTTGGTACTCAAATCTGTTTTTGAAAATATGGTGCCTCAGGCTACCACACCCTTGACAGTGTTCTTTACTTGGTTTTCTTCAAGTTAAAGCCAAGTTACAAAGATTAACCACCTTTGCATTAGCATAGTCTCGAGTTACAATCTTTTAAGAATGGTCACGAAGAGTAAAGTAATATAACTATGACCATTTAATCAAGAGTTCTTTGGCTTTAGTACCTTCACAACAGCACATTTTTTATTTAAACGATCTTTCAGCTATAATGATTATCTCCTAAACTTATTTCCTATAAAATGCATTAGCTTCATAGTTTCAAACCGACTTCTGAATAGTAATCCTTCAACCAAAATTGTATTTTTAAATTTCAATTTAGTACTGAAGGACATTTATTGTTTGGCAACCAAACCTCAAACCAATTTATCCAATAATAAGACTACCAAGTGTTTCTTAAATATGAAAATTTAGAGAATTTGAATACAGAAAGACATAAATAATCACAGAAAACATTTCACCAAAAAGTTTCACTGTCTACCTCAAAATATGTTAAAACTATTTACCAGATCTTCTTGATTATTACTTTAATGGATATAAATTTTAGCAACTACAAATAACATTTCCTCCATCTGTGGCTCTCTGCTTAGCATCGAACTACCTAAAACAAATCAGTGTAATAAACAGGTAACAGAAACTGGAGCCATATTTGTTTCTAACACTGTTATCCTTTCTAACACTGAGAAAGTTTCTATATTTATAAGGCAGTGGAAAGTCAACTGGTTTTTCAATAACCCCCATTACAAGCAGTTATACTTTCAAACCATGAATTATCAAATAGGTTTTACAGGTATATTTATAAACAGTCACCTTTATCATTTTTCACTTAAAACTGGCTTAAGAGCCCATTTGTTTCTATTAAACCAATTCTAAGAAACATTTACACAAATATACAGAGAATATATATATTCCTAGTTTATAATCGTTACCATGACTTAATAACCTAAAAAAATATTTAAAGATTTTATGCATGTTTTCAATCCTTGCATTTGATTTAAATTTGATACAAAGATCAAAAGACCATTAAGAACATCAAAGAAATCATGTCTACTTACTGCTAAGGTCAAATACCTACCTTGTTTCTCATTGTAGATTATATTCTTACACAGTAGGTCATTATGGCAAAGCACGACAGGTGAGCCCAGGTTGGAAAGAATCTCCTTCATCCAAGTCATCTCTTCCTGAAGAATCTGAGAGCTTGGGATGTCACTTAGGAACCTTTTAGTTTTAAAAGAAGAGTTATATCTTGTTTAGATCAATGACATTTTATTCAAGTTGATTAAGGATTAATATCTAAGTCGAGAAGTTCTTTTCACTCAATTGCACAGAGTTCTGAATTAAAACAAGCCAATTATTCCAAAAGATGGAATAAAGAAAAACCTTTACAATGAACTTAAACATGAATAAAAAGAAACTGAGCAATAGTTAAAATGTAGAGCAGAAAGGTAAAAAATATATCACTACAAAATTGAAGGAAAAAGTAATATATAGAGCTAATAGCTAACGCTAAGGAGTATTCTAAATTTTTTACATTTATCTTCATTTTATAGATGGGAAAACCAGGACACCAAGAGTTTAATAAAAAGATGCTTAAGTATATTACTTAAAGTTACCAAGATAGTCCATTAAAGAACTAAAACATCTATTTCAAGTTTGGAAGGGTAAATGCAATATGAATCAGCTAAATTCACATTTCAAAGTCACTAGATACTATCTACTATTGCTATATAGACTCATTATTACATGATAATCATATAATCACTTTATTATCACATGACAACCATATCATAGAATTTTTATATTATCTACTATAGAAATTGCCTCAGAGTAGTCAGACTGGTAAGGGTGAGAGGCAGTGTGGCAAGCTGGCTTAAAGATCATAGCTCTTTACCTTACACTCTTCTGTACTATTTATTATGCTACATTTGTATTAATTTGATAAAAATGCAACAAAAATGGGGTGCTACACAAATTCCTCAATAATACCATAAGGCTTACAAAATTATTGTTAATCTTTCTCTTCTTTCCTTTATACTTTAAGCCAAGTTCTCTTCATTTCTTTTCTAGTCTTTCAAATTACTCCTTAATTTTCCATTTACAATATAATGATTCTGTACACTGAATTTACTTAAATAAATTTGCCTAACAGGTGGCCCATGTTTTTCTCACTACTGCATTCTCATCTACACAACAGCTTCCAAAAGTAATCCTTACAGGCTCTAATATGGGCCCTGGTTGATGTGGCTCAGTGGATTGAATGCCAGCCTGCGAACCAAAGGGTTGCTGGTTAGATCCCCAGTCAGGGCTAACGCCTGGGCTGCGGGTCGGGCCCCCAGTAGGGGGCGCAAAGAGACAACCACACATTGATGTTTCTCTCCCTTTCTCCTTCCCTTCCCCTCTCTCCAAAAGTAAATAAATAAAATCTTTTAAAAAATAAAATAAAATGGTGTAACAGTTAAAAAATCTATTTTAAAAGTACAGAGTTAAATGAAAATAGAATTCAAAGGATTATTATTGACATGATAATTACAATCATGTACAAACAAAAAGGTAATTGTTTTTAATGTTCTAGTTATACATCTTCTATTGGGACAGGATACTTTCACCCTGTTATTAATCGCTGAGCATCTCCAGTTCTTTCAAAGTATCAATAATATCAAGAATTCAAAGCATACCTCAAAGAGACTAGGAAATATAACCTAAAACCTATCCTACATAACCTTGTTTGAATAATTTATTTTTTAGCAGCTAACATTTACTTAACACATAAATGATCAGATACTGTTCTAATTATTTTCTGTATACTAACTCAATCCTCACAAAACCCCTCAAAGGTAAATGTACTACTCATTATTTCCATTTTACAGATGAAGAAATAGGTAACTTGCCCAAGGTTAAAAAGCAGAAATGTACAAGGGAACCCTAGAACACTGTTGGTAGGAATGAAGACTGGTACAGCCACTGGAAAATGGTATGAAATTGCCTCAAAAAACTAAAAATGGAACCGCCTTTTGACCCAGCAGTTCCACTGCTGGGATGATACCCTAAGAATCCTGAAACACCAATTCAAAAGTACCTAAGCACCCCAGTGTTCATAGCAGTGTTATTTACAATTGCCAAGTGCTAAAACAGCCTAAGTACCCATCAGTAAGTGAGTGGATCAAAAACCTGTGCTACATTTACACAATGGAATACTATGCAGCAGAAAGAAAGGAGGACTCCTACCCTTTGCAACAGCATGGATGGAACTGGAGAGTATTATGCTAAGTGAAATAAGCCATGTGATGAAAGACAAATATCATGATTTCACCTACAAGTGGAACCTAATCAACAAACAAGCGAGCAAAACAGACCCACAGACATGGAAATAAAGAACAAACTGACAGTGGCCAGAAGGGAGAGGGGATAACAGGGGAATAACAGTGGAAAGAAAGGGAAGGGTCAAGGAACATGTATAAAGGACCCAAGGACAAGGACAATGGGCACAGGGAGGGTTGAATGTGGGAGAGGGGAAGTGGGTAGGGCAGGGGAGAGTAATGGGAGAAAAATGGGGACAACTGTAACTGAACAACAATAAAAAAAATTTTTAAATAATAAAAAGTAAAATAAAAAGCAGAAATGTTAACTGGCAGAACTGAGATTTGATCCCCAGGCTATATGGCTTCAGAGTCTTGTGCTCTGAAACTATACAATGCCATATATTGCCTCTGAACTCTTCTGTTGTCTTAAAAAGTCAAGAAAATCTTGCATTCACCATTGCTATCTACTTCATTATTTTTAAATGGTCTTCCCCAAAAATCTTTCAATAAAATAGCTATTTCCAAAGAGAATTTTCTGTTTTTATGCTGTCACTTCCTCAGCACACTGGACACACTTCCAGACATTTCCCAATTAAAGGGGTATAATATCCTATCAAATTGAAAGTTTGACAAAATGCCTGCAGATATAAACAGTTACATAGGGTGACTCAAACTAATTGTTGAAATAATCATACTCAACAAAACAATACAAGCAATTTTTCTCTAATAAATTATCTTTTTAAAAGAAAAAAACCCATAGGCCCTACATGTTTCTGTTGTTCTTAAAACAAAGACTTACTAAATACAGAACCTGACATTTTCATGTACATTTTAGATATAAGGAACAAAATAAAATTCCAATTTTTGTATTAGTACAGATTCTAAGAACTGATTTACAAATTGTTTTATACAGAAAATAATGAAATACTACAGTCAGTTTGAACCTGGGGAATCAGTCTTACAAAATCTGAGTAAGACTCTAGTAAACAAATTTTCAACCTTATTATATGGCATTTCAGTGTCAGTAAACTAGGACAACACAAACTTTTTCACACTCCAGTATTACTATGCTGCCCCAATGTAGACTTCTAGGCCTACTTAAAACAGATTTGAACAAAAAGGATTCTTTTTTAAAGTCTCAATGGTCAACTCATACTAGGCAAAAACATACCCATTTATAGCGATCATTATATTTCATTTACTTGCAAATAAATATTCTATATTTTTTGTCCCCTCACCTTTACCAACTCCCACACTCCCTGCTTTTGTAGGGGTTTTCTTTGGGGCGGGGCTCATCTGGGGGAAGAGAGACTTTATTTTTATAGTGACATCAGAGAGTAAAATGCATCAATGATTATTTTATTTAAATACAAAGAGATAAACCAAATCAGATTTTATACACAGAAACCTCGTAGTTATCTTTGAGACCCAACATTTAGAATAAAGCAATGTAAGATATCATTTCAAATATAAAAGTAATTTTACCTTTTATTAAGATCTTCATCTGCAAATCCTGTGGGAATGAGAGAGAAATATTTCCCCATCTTGAGCCATAGATTAGATTTGGGAATCCAGCCATTGTGTGCATGGATAGCATGAATTTTAGCAAGCTGGCGCGCTATTAGCCTGTTTAAAAACAAAACAGCATAAAAAGAAAATGTTAAGCATCATACAGTTCATTGTTTAGCCACAGGTAAACTAAAACTACTAGTGTGCATTTTTTATAACACAATTTCATCTTTCCCATAAATGTATAAGACTCAAAATAATTTGGCAAATCATCTCTCACAAGAGGAGTAAAACAACTGCTTAAAGCATCAGAAGGAAGATATGGCAATTAGATATTGTGTCCAAAAAGGGTTGAATGTCTGAAAGTAGGTGGCCTATTCTGATTACACAATGTCTGGGATCAGGGGAACAGTGCACGGTGATAAATGATTTCATATTAGACATTAATCAGGGATACATTTAAACTTTACTAAATCACTTTAATTTTGAGCCTTTGTGGTTAAAGGGCAAAAAGGGACTAATATAATAAGTTAACCAGGGACATAAATAGGTTCTATGGGTTAATATATCTGTAACTGTGTTAAAGACAAATGCTCTGAACAAACATTAGGATTTTATGATGTGAGAATCAATCTTCTTGAATCAACCTCAAAATAATTTGAAGTTGCATATACTTGTGCCCATACTACGTTTGTCTCTGTAGAACCCAGCAGAGCAAATGCTGATACAGGAATAAGCATACCAAACAGAAATAAGAAATAAATTGCCAAACGGCCTATAGACTAATACGTGGAAAAAAAGACTTAACAGTAATTCACAAATTGAGTAACTTAAAACTAGCAAATTTTCAAGATGCTAATAATCTAATATAATGATCCTTGAACTGGTTCTAGGATTTACAAATAGCACCATGTATGAATACTTGAGGTCCTGCCTCAGATCTACTCAATTGTGATCTCTGGGGCAGGCCCCAGCACTCCTCATTTAAACAAGATCTCTAGGTGATCCTAATTCACTATAAAGTTTGAAGGACACTAATATAATGCTCTTCAGCTTGGCTATGTACTGAAACCAAATTTTGGAACTTCAAAGAAAAAATACAGAGCCCTGGGTACGACGCCCCCAGAAATTGTGATTCGATATACTCCCAAAAGAACTGAAAGCAGGGTCTCAAAAAAATATTTGCACAGCTGTGTTCATAACAGTATTATTCACAATAGTAGAAAGATGTAAGCTACCCAAATCTCCATCCATGAATGAACAAAATGGTATATACATAAATGAGTATTAGTCAGACTTAAAAACAAAGGAAATTCTGACATATGTTGCAACAGGGATGAGCCCTGAAGGCTAGCATCAAGATATTTAAAAGCTTCCCAGATGACTTCAATATGCAAAAACATTTGAGAACCACTCTAACTAAGGCACACATGGAATCAAACAACCTGTTATTGTGTACTATAATTTTATCATAGTTTTATACTATAGTGAATATTCCTATCGACCTAGTTTCTAGTAACAAGAGTCCTAGTTTTCCTCTGGAGAAACTTCTATCCCCCTCATTTTTAGTTCATGTGACTCATACAGCATTTATCTATCTCAATCCTGACTCCCGTCCTACCTGCAACAGTAACTTTAGTAGGAGTAAAATATGACACACACTTGCCCAGAACATTCCATCCTTCGGGCCACAATAATTGGTTCAGGGCATATTACCCAAGCTAGGCCAAAAGGACTTCATCCCAGAACTTTTGTTCAAGCTTTGACTTTGGTTGAAGCCATTAGAAAAAGGAATCCCCCACCCCTACAACTTGGAGTGGCAATACTGATTAGATAAGCCTGTAACTGCTGATCATTTTAACTGCCAGAAAATAAAGCAAACACAGACTTTTGAAAAACAGAGAGTTCTGTCATTTGTTTAATGACACTGTTCTGGAGCCCATGGATCAATCCATGCTTGAACTCATTCTCAGTTATATGTATCAATAAATTCCTTCTTCTTTAAGTCAGTCTGAATTCTCAACTTATCATCCTCAATTAAGAGTCCTAAAACATTACCAAAATATTAAAATATGTAACCTTTTTAGGTATGTGTGCTTTGGTTCATAACTCTCAAACAAATTGATAAACAGTTCTTTATATAAATTAAATAACTGCTGCCTGAGTGACCTTCCAGAAGACCTCGTACTCATGTCTAACAATAATACAGTAAAAAAAAATCTATTTTTATGCCAAACTTTCATATATGCATAGGCCCAAATTAATGTGTGATACTTTAAGGCATTATTCATGCACGCCCCCAATCAGGGATCTGGCCCACAACCCAGGCATGTGCCCTGACTGGGAACTGAACCAGTGACCCCTTGGTTCACAAGCCAGCACCCAATCCACTGAGCCACACTAGCCAGGGCAAAAAGTCTGCATTAACTTTTGACTTTCTGGGAAAAAAAAAAAAAATTATTGTACTAATAGCCTACTGTTGATTGAACTGATAACATGAAGTCAATTCCCACAATAGGATACCAACTCATGCCATTAGAACGGCTAATATAAAAAATAAAATAAAATAAAAACCAAAAACTACTAAGTGTTGTCAAGGATATGGAGAAACTGGAACCCTAGGGCACTACTGGTAGAAATGTAAAATGTTGCAACTGCTATGGAAAACCGTATGACAGTTCCTCAAAAAATTAAAAATAAAATTACCATATGATACGGTAATTCCACATCTGGTTATACTCCCAAAAGAACTGAAAGCAGGGTCTCAAAAAAATATTTGCACAGCTATGTTCATAACAGTATTATTCACAATAGTAGAAAGATGTAAGCAACCCAAATCTCCATCCATGAATGAACAAAATATGATATATACATAAATATGAGTATTAGCCTTAAAAACAAAGGGAATTCTGACATATGTTGCAACAGGGATGAGCCCTGAAGGCATTATGCTAAGTGAAGTAATTCAGTCACAAAAAGCAAAAGTATGAAGCCACTCACATGAGGTACCTAAAGCAGTCAAATTTATCCAACTAAATGAGGTGTCAGAGCAGTCAAATTTATACAGGTAGACAGTAAAGCCAGCCAAGATGGAGGTGTAGGTAGATACACTTTGTATCCTCGCACAAGCAAAAGAAGGATGACGACAAATTTAAAAGTAAAAAATAACCAGAACTGCCAAAAATCAAACCGCATGGAAGTACAACAACCAAGGAGTTAACAAAGAAAAATTCATCCAGACTGGTAGGAGTGGTGGAGACGGACAGCCGGGGTGGAAAGAATGTTTGGCAAGCCTGTAGCGGTGGACCAGGCAGTCCCACGTTTGCAGATAAACTGGGAGGAACAATTGGGGAGTGAGACAGACCATGCAACCCAGGGTTCCAGTGCAGGAAAAGAAAGCCTCAAAACCTCTACCAGTAAAAACCTATGGGTTTTGTAGCAGTGGGAGAAACTGCCAGTCTCACAGGAGAGTTCATTTGACAGATCCACAGGGTCCCAGAACATACACACACCCACCCACCCGGAAATCAGCACGAGAAGGGCCCAATTTGCTTGTGGGTAGCAGGGGAAGTGACTGAAAGCAGGCCAAGAGCCAAGCAAGTGGTACTGTTTCCTCTCAGACCCTTCCCCGACATACAGCGCCACAAGGCAGTTACGTGGGTTGCCCCGCCCTGGAGAATACATAAGGCTCCACCCCTTACAATGTAATAGGTCCACCAAGACAAAAAAAATATGGCCCAAACGAAAGAACAGATCAAAGCTCCAAAAATATAACCAAGCGGTGTAGAAATAGTCAACCTAGCTGATGCAGAGTTCAAAACACTGGTAATCAGGATGCTCACAGAAATGGTTGAGTATGGTCACAAAATGGAGGAAAAAGTGAAGGCTATGCAAAGTGAAATAAAGAAAAATATACAGGGAACCAACAATGAATGGAAGGAAACCAAAACTCAAATCAATGATTTGGAGAAGAAAGAAATAAACCTTCAACCAGAATAGAATAAAGAAACAAGAATTCAAAAAATGAGGAGATGCTTAGGAACCTCTGGGACAACTTTAAACACTCCAACATCCGAATCACAGGGATGCCAGAAGGAGAAGAGGAAGAGCAAGACATTGAAAACTTATATGAAAAAATAATGGAGAACTTCCCAAAGGAAATAGACTTCTAGGAAGTCTAGGAAGCTCAGAGAGTCCCAAAGAAGCACACACCAAGGCACATCATAATTATATTACCCAAGATTAAAGATAAGGAGAGAATCTTAAAAGCAGCAAGAGAAAAGGAGAGGGTTATTTACAAAGGAGTTCCCATAAGACTATCAACTGATTTCTCAAAAGAAACCTTACAAGCAAGAAGGGGCTGAAAAGTAGTCAAAGTCATAAAAAATAAGGGCCTACTTATAAGAATACTCTATCTGACAAAGCTATCATTTAGAATGGAAGGGCAGATAAAGTACTTCCCAGATTAAGTAAAGTTAAAGGAGTTCATCATCACCAAGCCCTTATTATATGAAATGGTAAAGGGACTTATCTAAGAAAAAGATGATGATCAAAACTACCAACAGTAAAATGACAGCAAACTCACAACTATCAGCAACTGAACCTAAAAAAAAAACAACAAAAACAAAAACAAACTAAGCAAACAACTAGAACAGGAACAGAGTCAGAGAAATGGAGATCACATGGAGGGTTACTGGTGGGGAGGGGGAGGGTGGAGAATGGGAGAAAAGGTACAAGGAATAGGAAGTATAACTGGTAGGTACAAAATAGACAGGGGGGTTAAGAATAGTTCAGGAAATGGAGAAGTCAAAGAACTTGTATGTATAACCCATGGACATGAAGTAAGTGGAGGAATACTGGTGGGAGGGGTGGTACAGGGTGGAAGGGAATAAAGGGGAGAAAAAATGAGACAACTGTAATAGCATAATCAATAAAACATATTAAAAACAAAACAGAATTGTGGTTGTCAAGAGAATGGGAAGATGTTTAATGAATGTAAAATTTTAGTTTTGCAGGATGAAATGAACTATGAAGACTAGTTGCAAAATGTGAATGTACTTAATGTTATATACTATATATTTCAGGGTTTGGCAAAAGTAGGTTTACAGTTGTGAGTACAGAAAATTTTATTCTTGTATTATTATGTACTAATTATATTATTTTTTATATTACATTGTAAACCTACTCTTGCTAACATCTGTGTATCTATACACTATAAAACACTATACAAGCCGTATACTTAAAAAATAATCAATACAGAAAACTGTTACATGTATTTTAACCCAATTAAAAAATTTTAGTTAAATAAAATCATAAAGAATATAGTTCTTAAAAAATTTTGAATAAAACAATTGTTTTCTATTAGTAAAATTTTATATATAACAGGAAAAACTATTAAAAAACCTTTACTAAGGTAATGGCATTATTTAATAAATCACTGATTTTTGTTTTACATATACAACAAGGTAATGAAAAATTACTTAAAGATTTTGGACTAACATATATTTATCTTCTACCTAGTCTCAATAAATAAAGTTTTACTGAACTAACATCAAGGCAAATGTTACTTTAAAATTTCATACTCAATAAAGCTAAATGTTTAAAAATCTTAAAGCTTCAGTGAATTCTTCAAATACCTACTAACAATCTCTAATTGCTCCCCTTCTTGAAAACTCTTAAATATTTAAGAGCATTAGAATAACAGGAATTTTTTTAAATTGAAAAATAATCCCTAATCCTACAATCCCAATAGAGTTTATTTCATTTTTACATACTCCCTTTGAGTTTTCACATTAGCAAATTACTGCCTGACTGTATAGCTATAGTTTACCTACCAAGCTGATTTTTTTCTTATTAGCCCTGTATAATCCATTTTGTATGTTTTAGACGATATTCAAAATTATCATTTAAATAGTATCATAATATTTATTAGTGCTGGTGTACCTTAGTTATATCTAAGTATGAGTTGTCATGACAGGAACATAACATATAACTTTTATAAGTTACTATATATTGCCTTATTGATTTCCAAAAGAGAACATTACCAATTTTACTTGCAGCCCACAATGAATCAGTTTCGCTACAATGCCTTTAGCACTGGAAGTCAGTGTTTTTTAGTTACACTTCTTAAAAATGTGCTACAGCCCTGGCCAGATGGCTTAGTAAATTGGAGCATGACCCCCTAACACCATACAAAAGATTGTGGTTCAATCCCTGATAGGGGAGGTGTATGGGAAGAAACCTATTAATATTTTTCTCTCACATCAATGTTTCTCTCTCTCAAATCAATAAACATATCCTCAGATGAGGGTTTTTTAAAAAAGGAAAAAAAAGAAAAGAAAATGTGCAAGAATTCATTTGAAACTGCCCTTCTCCCATTACATCTGCTGCTGGGTGGTTTTTAATTAAATTTCAGTCAGGATTCCCAGAAAGAGGCAAGTTTTAGAGATACTTGATGACAAAATTCTTAAACTTTTGAATTTTAAAAAGTTTCCTGAAGGTCTCTGCAATACCTGATTGCTACAGAAGAGTTCAAATAAAACAGATCATGATTAACTTTCCAGAAGTTGAATTACTAGGGAAGCATTAAGTTGGTACAACTGATCTTTTACTGTCATCCCATTCCCTCATCTTCCTCCACACTCTGCCTCATCCTTCAAAGCACAGCTTAAATGTGATCTCAGTGAAACGCTGCCTGACTTCCCCAGTATACTATAGTAAACTATCTGTACTTTTTTGACTTTTCTCTCGTGTACAACATTTCACTGCCCCCCACCAAGAGCACTATCGCAAACTGTAAATTACTAGGAAAGCAAGAACTGCCTGAATTCTTTTTCCTCTCCTAAACTAGATCAAACATAAACATATACTCTAATGCCTTTTATATTTAAAGTAGATACTCTTTGTTATAATTCAAGCAAGTAGATATGTCTGAATAAGCCAAGCTAAGAGTACTGTGAATTTTGATCTAAGGTGCAATCAACATTTACTGAAGCTGTGATTAATCAGTCCAGATTGTTGGCTGCATTTTATCAATAAGTTGATCTAAAAACAATGGCTTAAAATGTGACATCTAATTAAACCCAAATTGGCAATAAGAAATGTTAGATGCTTTGAGTCAAACACTGCTTTAAAAAATTAAGGGGACGCCTTGATCTTCTGGAGCAGACTAATCCAAAACCTTCTGTAGTCCTTTCTTTAGCAAAGAGTCAACAATCAGAATGGCAGAAAGAAAGAAAATATTTCTTTAGGTACAAGAAAAGCCTAACTAAAGAAAGTTTCTAACTTACACAAATAGTTGCTCAAAGAAAGAAAAGGTAATGTTAAAATATAATTTCTTAGTGCGCTTAATAATTGTTTTGCAAAAGGAAAAATTTAGAAACAAATGTACCTGAAAATGGCAGGGTTGCGGACATGCTTTGGATCCAATGCTTCTCCCTGTATAAATTCATAGCACAGTCCATTATTGAAAGTACAGTAGAGTTGTGGTGCACAGCCATGAGCCTGTAACACTCGGAAACTCTTCACTTCTTCATCTCGATCCACCAACAATTCAGTCTTATTGCCATAAATTCGCACCAGGACAACATCCTCCATTGTGTTGCCCACGTAACAGCCGATAAGTTTGTTTGTGATTCCATCCGTGAAGAGCTGCCCAAAAAAGAAAAAAATGGGGGTTGAGGGAACAATTACATACTTTCAGGGAAGTGAGTAAAAGATAACGCGAAAATAATTAAATACCAATTAAAAGAAATTATCTGTTTTTTAACATAAAGAAACCTTTGAATACAATTTTGCCTAACATGTCTTTAATGTTAATTCTAGTTAAACAAATAGCAATTACACTGTTTAGCCTTGCCCTTAATTTCTGTAACATTGTCTTCCTTGATTCAAGTGTTAATTATTCAACAACCAGTATTTCTATACAATTTTTTGATAGCTATTGTATTTCAGTCTGCCTTGTACTGCAATCATTGCAAATGAATGTGTGTGTGCCTCAAGTCTACAACTTCTGTTAAAGTTTTAATATCAACTCCTGTATCACAGTTTCTAGATTATCAGCCTACCCTACAGATTTCAAACTTACCAGCCTCCACAGTTGCATGAGCCAATTCCTTGAAATAAATAATATATAGGAGAAATTCTATTTTTCTGTACAGCCCTGACACACACAGTTCTTAATCTTTTAATTCCATTAATAAGAAATTTACTCTATGGATATACTTTTAAAAATTTTCCAAAATATATGTATAAAAGCAGTTCACTGCAATACTGTTTTTAATATCCAAAATATAAAAACAATTCAAGGATGCTTTAAATACATAGGCCAGATTACATATACTAACGTGGGAGGATGCCTAAGACATACTTCTATTATTTTAAAAAGATAGATACAGAACTTAGTTATGTATATAAAAGGAATATATAGATATTTATAAACATACTTTGATATGTGCCCTGGTAAATTCATAATTTGCTATTATTTTAGAAGTTCAAAGGAAACCATTCACAAAATTACCTGTAGGGAGAATAACTTGGAGTTGAGGAAGGTAGGTTTTTTATTTTTCATTCATATTCTTGTATGTGTTATAAGTATTTTATTAAGGGTATATAGCATTTATATTTTTAAACAAAATCAACAGGTTTAGATAGAATATGACCTTTCTAATTTTCTTCTTTTCACTCCACAATTTTTTTAAAAACTCATTTAAAAATAATTAAGTCACATAATGTTAACATGACCAAATATTATGCTTGCAGTTATCAAAAAATTATAGACAATATCACACAAACATGGAAAAATGGTTACAAAAGGCTGTGTAAAAAAAAAAGGAATACAAAACTATCCATGGTGTGATTACAACTATGTAAAATACATACGGGAGAAATAGAAGGTAATTTCAAAGATCAGGTAATTTTAAAATAAAATATAGACAGGAATTTTTTTCCATTCTGAGTTTTAATATTATAAATATCTTTTTAGTAAAACTAAATTATTTCATGTAAAAAGAAATTTCGAGTTCCCTGTAAAAGGAAATTCATGTACTTGGTATATTATTTTTCTCAGAATACTGACTTACAAAAAAAATGACTAATTCAAAATATTCCATTTTGTAAATTAAAAAAAAAAACCCTAAAAACTGTTATTGTGGTTACCACTAGAGGGTGGGAGAGGTTAGGACCAGGAAGAAAAATGGAGATACTATTCTGGGTTACTGGTAATATTTTATATCTTTCCCCGGGTCTGGGTTACACAGGTATTTGGTTCTACTGCAGTTTATGTTTCATGCGTTTTTCTAAATGTATGTTGTATCTCACAAATTTTAAGAGTGATAAAAATTTACTTATAACCCATTTGTTACATCAAAGAGTAAAATAACTTATAAAACAAATCATGAGATATATAACCTCTGATTCCTTAAGTACAAATCTTCTATTACTGCCCTATCCTTGTCACTCAAAAGAAAAAATCTTAAGTTTCCCTCTTCTCTCACCTACAAGCAATTAACAAGTCCTCCACATTTATTTTCTGAAATGCTAAACTTGTCCCTCATTTCTGTCTCCAGGCCACTGTCCTAATTAGGGTCTCAGCACCTCTTGTCTAGACTAACAATCTCTCCTAGATTAATTTTCTCAAATATTTGTTAATATAATACATAGAAAGATATCTATTTATCATCTAATTCAGTACAGAGAAATTTTATATAATGGTAAAAGAGCCCTGACCAGATGGCTCAGTTCCTGATGCACTGGGGTTGAGGGGTCCATCCCAGGTCAGGGCACATACAGGAGTCAACCAATGAGTGCATAAACGGGTTGAACAACAGATGGATGTTTCTCTTTTTCTCTCTCTCTTTCTTTCTCTCTTTCTCTTTCTCTCTTTCTTTCTCTCTCTCTCTCTCTCTCTCTCTCTCCCCCCCCACCTCTCCCCCTTCCTAACTCTCTAAAATCAATAAATAAAATTTTTTTTAAATATTAAAATTAAAACAAGCTTAATAAAACAATACTTCCCTTATTACTTGCAAGGCTTTCTGATCTACCCTATCACATTCCATTTTAACTTTTTAAAAAGATTTTATTTATTTTTAGAGAAAGGGGAAAAACGGGGAAAGAGAAAGAAACATCAACATGTGAGAGAAACGTGGACTGGTTGCATCTCACACGCCCCCAACTGGGGACCTGGCCTTCAACCCAAGCATGTGCCCTAACAGGGAATCGAACCTTTTGGTTTGCAGAATGATGCCCAATCCACTGAGCCACACCAATCAGGGCTCACACCCCATTTTAACTCACCTATTTAAACTGTAGTGGATTCCACCCCCTATATTACTTTAGCATCCTATAGTGCGTGGTAACTAGTTTCAAAACCAATGTCCTAAGTGATCACTTATCCCCTAATTCAAAGCATTTCCTTCAACCTATGCTGCTTACTCCTGCCCCTACTCTAAAAAATATACAATATAACTCACCTACTTAGAAACATTCAATGGCTTCCCATTATGTCCTACATAATACCATTTCCTTAATGAGGCACAAAACCTTCATACCTACCCACTCCCCTTCACAAAAATCAACTTAACTTCCTTTCTTGTTTGTCCAAAATACTCGGTCTAACTTTGTGAAAGTGCTTTTACTTGCCCAGAAATGCTTCCCCATTCCATCTGATCATTAGTTTCCTTCAAAGCTCAGCTCACATACCCTCCTCTATGAACCCTTCCCTCCTACATTTTTCCCATGCCTACCTTCTGCTACAGTTAGGCGTACGATGTTGCTGAAAATTAGTATTCAACCTAGTACAAAAAAATGATGTGTCAAATTTACTAAATTTTAGGAGCTTACAAATCTTTCAGATCAAATTTTCCAATTATAAATGCAGGGAGGGGCTGGGAGAGAAGTTAGAGGTGAGAGATGGAGGTATGTAGTATGAAAACATGCTATGCATAATTTTATATTTAATTCTCAGGATATTCTATTAGTAGTAAGGTAATATTAGTAGTAATATTAGTATTTGTAGTATAGTAGTAAAGTAGTGGTGTAGTAGCACAATTCTTTAATTCTATTTTCCAAGGTACATAGTAAATGCCACTTTACGGAGGTCTTAAAATATGCCAAAGGCTACAAATGACTGGAATCAGGATTCAAAGATCATCCTCTTCCACCACATTATGTTAAGGCCCCAGAGAGGTGAAACGGTTTGTTTAGTCCAAGTCACATAACTTAATACCTGAAAATGAAATTCATATTATGCTTTTGTCTTTTTAATCACATCTTAATAAAATACATGAGAGTGATCGCTTTGGCAGTACATACATATACTAAAATTGGAATGATACAAAGAAAATTAACATGGCCTCTGCACAAGGATGACATGCAAATTTGTGAAGTGTTCCATATTTTAAAAGAATACATGGGAGCCTATTAAACATTATATATCTCTCTTAGCCACAGACAATAGTCTTAGGTCCTACCATCCACTCAAATACCTTATATTTATAAGACGCTGAAAACAAACAGAGAAGAAATAGAGAACAGAAAACTGGATCTAACCATTGATATTAAAAGTTATGATAAATAGCCCTGGCTGGTGTGGTTCAGTGGCTCGTTTGCCAGCCTGCAAACGAAAGAGTTGGTGGTTTGATTCCCAGTCAGGGCACATGCCTGGGTTGCAGGCCAGGTCCCCAGAAGGGGGCGCATGAGAGGCAACCGCACATTGATGTTTCTCTCCCTCTCTTTCTTCCTCCTTTCCCCTCTCTAAAAATAAATAAAATCTTTAAAAATGAAAAAGTTATGTTAAATAAAAACTATGACCCCCTATATGTATCTACAGGATTCAACTTTCCTAGCTACATTATATCCTTCTGATTATATCCTCCTGGTACCCTTAATATATTGCTTAAATTTACCTAAGACTATTCAGAAACTTCTATTACATAAAAGAACAATAATTTTTATAAAAATGGGAAGGAATATTAATTATTGTAACACCAAGGGAGACACAATTTAATAGAGCAACTATATAATTGGATTTTTATTCCTCATTAAAATAAAAAATATCAAATATCAATATTAAAATAAAAGGAGTTAACAGATTTTTAAAAGAATATTTCAGTAACTATCTCAAACATAGTTCAATAGGAAGAAGGGAACATAAAGACCATGTAGCCCCACAACCTAATATAAGCATTGGTTTCCAAGACAGTGTGCATAAACTTAAAAAAAATAAAGAGGTTTCAGGACCATGCATTAAAAAACTTGTACTATAGCCCTGGCCAGGTAGTTCAGTTGGTCAGTGTCGTCCCCATAGCCATGGTTGCAGGTTAAATCCCCAGTCAGGGCACATACAAGAAACTAATGAATATATCGATACCTGGAACACCAAAACGATGTTTCTCCCTCCCCTTCTGTCTCTCTGAAATTCAACAAATAAAAGTTTTTTACAAAACTTATACTACAGCAGAACAGTATGCTTTTTAAGTGTTTTTGTGTAAACTTTACACTTGAACAAAATTTTAATGTACATTCCAGAAACACTGTAATTATTTTCTTCTATTTGTATTGTACATCATACTGGGAATTTCTAAGAACAGATGTATTGTTTGTTTTTTTGATTTGGGCATCCAATATATAGTAGGTGCTCGGAAGCAGTTAATAATTATCACAAAAGTTAGCATTTACTTCATTCTCACAACAACCTTTTGAGGTAGAAACACTCAGATCCATTTTACAGCTAAGGATACTGAGGCTTAGGGAAATTAAGTAACTTGACCAACATAATGTATCTAGTCAAGTAAAAAACATGGTCTCAAAACCA
The DNA here is from genome assembly GCA_004026545.1 of Mormoops blainvillei. Lineage (NCBI taxonomy): Eukaryota > Metazoa > Chordata > Mammalia > Chiroptera > Mormoopidae > Mormoops > Mormoops blainvillei. The sequence continues at coordinate 149,144 of PVJD01001879.1, read as the reverse complement.
GCACTATGTTCAAACCCTATGTTCTTCAGTGGTATAATATAATGTTTATTGAAAAACTAATTTATATAAGGTACCATGAAGCAACTCATCTCATTAGATGCTATAACAAGAATAAATGTGTGAGCTTTATAATATCACATAATAATTAAGGTCTTTCTATCCTATGAAGCCCTTCCCATCATCTACCACAGGTCCCAAGTTATTTTAAAAAAAAAATTTCACAAGTTAATGAAAAAAAATTGTCCAATATTGCAGAGAAAGATCCAGAGACAATATACTAGAATTCCGAACACTGATTCAACAGTTTTAGAAAACAATTTTAAGAGTCTCTTGAGAATTATTCCATTGGGCCTGAAATATCTCACTTCTTTTTTTCTCCCAAAGATTATCCAAAGAAATGAAGACAAATCAAAAACCCACATCTTCATATAAGATAGGGAGTCGCTACATAACAAAAGGAAAGCGAATCCCTTTAGGAAGGACGTGCACCCTTTTCTAAAACATGTCACACATGTAAAAAGTAATGCAAATTTACATGCAAGAGACCTAAAGCAAAATCTTTTTTATGGACCAAAGCTTTCATTTTTAAGAAATTATGACCTGGATGGAGTGGCTCAGTGGATTGAGCACCAGCCTGGGAACTGAAAGGTCACTGGTTCAATTCCCTGTCAATGTACATGCCCAGGTTGCAGGCCAGGTAGGTCCCCAGCTGGGAGCAAGCAAGAGGCAGCCAACTGATGTTTCTCTCACACATCGATGTTTCTCAGCCCTCTCTTTCTCCTTCCTTTCTCCTCTCTCCGAAAATAAATAAATACATTCTTTTTTTTTAAAGAAATTAATTTTACAGAGAAATGGCTTCCCTACCTTAATCATAATATACGAACATAAATTTTTCTTGATCAAAGGGCAATAATTAATAAGATGGGTTCCCATCCCAGATCTGCTATTTACAAACTGCAAGTTCAATTTCATTAACTATAAAATACTTGTTAAAAGTCTACATTTACCTCACAGGATTGTTGTTGGGAGAATATATGTGAAAGTGCTTTATAAACAGTAAAATATTATTCAATAGAAAGCACTACAACTAGTATTGTTTATACCTACTCTGACCATTATAAGATATTACACTCCAAAGAGCTCACCACCCTTTTTACACTTTATTATTTAATCTTGTACAAAGAGGAAAACCAAATAATTAAATTTGTTAAAACCCTATCTAAAATGAGATATATTATTCCATGTGTCCATAGTTTTAGCAAAGACCAGGTTCTCTATCATTTTAACTGCACAAAGTCTTTTTTGCTTGCTTCTGGATTTTCCAATACGTTCTGAATAGTTCAGCGGGCAGGAGTAAGTGTCAGGTTAAAAAGAAAAAAAAAGTATTGCTAGGTACACTTAAAGCATATTTTAAGTCATGTAAAAATTTCAGAAAAAAATCTTTGACAAAAAATCGATTATATATATTACTGATACTGTTTTATTCTGTTGAGTATATGATACATACTTCCACTTCCGAAATGTGAGGTATGGTTTTTATTTTTTTACTTCAATAAAAATAAAAACAAAAAAATTTTTAAAGATTTTTATTTATTTATTATTAAAGAGAAGGGAAGGAGAAAGGGAGAGAAACATCAACATGTGGTTGCCTCTTGTGCGCCCCCTACTGGGGACCTGGTCCACAACCCAGGAATGTGCCGGGACTGGAAATCCAACAGGAGGCCCTTTGGTTCACAGACCCATGCTTAATCCACTGAGCTATACCAGCCAGTGCTAAAAACAAATTTTTAACAAATTTCCGAATGAGATTTACTAAGGAAATCCTGAAGCATCATAAAAGCAGAGTTTACAATTACCTAAAATGTGGAAGTCAATTTTAAAATGAGAGGAATAACCATTGATCCAGCTTAATTGTCCAAGCTTCTGAATCAAAAGCTTTGCCTGCACCATGAAAGAACTGTATTTCTAGTAATTATCCCTAGTGCAAAACAAGTGGTGGTATTTACCCTTACCTACAAATATATTAAAAAGTTTGAATTATGAGGCCAAAGGTCTTAAAGTCAAAAGTTGCTACATAGATAGAAGATACAATCCCAAGTACTTGCCAACAACCAAAAAGTTTGATATTACCACATTTTTGTCCCTTTTTTAATTATACCCTGTCTTTACTTCACTGAGTTTCATGGAAGGAAGGGAGGGAGGGAAGAAGAGAAAGACAAAGAGAGAGAAAAAGAGAGAGATGGAGAGGGAACCTACCTAAATGGTTGTTTGGGGATTAAACGATAAAAATATTGATCACCCAAACCTAGCGCACAGTACCTCAGGGTGGCTACTATTACTGTTCTGTTTGTTATTACAAACAGAAACTCCAGTCTTCAAAGATTCAAACTTTAAAATCTCTGCTTACAAAGTAACTGGTTTGCCAGCACCAGAGTTCACCAGGAAGTAGCATGGCTATAATTAATCTGTTTAATTTATAACTGACAGAATACAAGTCACTTTAATAAACACAAAAATCTATAATTAACTACACATAAGTTAATGAACAATGAACTAATGAAGTCTGGGGTTTCAATTAATTTAATTTTCCTTAATTAAAGAAAATATATCAATCATTTGGATTCACACTGTCCTAAATAGTTGGCTAATTAAAACTCTTATTAAAATTTCAAAACCTTTGTCTACCAATTTTTTTCCAAAACATATGGGTCCTTTCAATCTGCTCAAAACTCTTCTGGCAATAAAAACCGAAACTAACACTGAAGAAAGCTTGAGAGTCAGGAGTTCTTCTGGGCCCTAGGGCACTGTTCATGTTTTATTCATATTTGTATATAGGTGACTACTTTAGGAAAGAATCTGAGATACTGTTAAGTTAATTACACTGCTGAATCAATTAGTCAACAAAACAAGGCAGATGATTTGGCTACTTCTAGTGATAGCCTTAACGTTATTGCTCAGATTTGAAACAAACCCCAAATGTCCCAGTCTTTAAAATTACTTTGTGTTTGCAAAGGAAAAGGAGTCTCATTTTTGGTATATAGTTCCTGAAACTCCAAAAGTTAAAAACAAATTTGTATTCAAAATCAATTTCACATATACTAAAACACTATTAGAAATTATTAGAAAATGCTTAGAATTTTCTAATTCTAAAATTCGTTCTCCCAGTTTTTGTCTATCTCTGAATACAGTGGCTTAAGAAAAATATTCACAAGCCACTGATCGTTCCAACATCAGATAGTGTTAATTTCACTAAGGTGACTAAAAAAATTCATTAATATCGATCCATATAAACAAGGTGTGCAGTGCTGCCTAACAACCCAATCTAGTAATGCATGACCGTGGTTATTTCTTTGGGATCGAGCGCTCTTGCCAATCCGAGGATCTGAAAAGGTAAAACGCTGGGCGAGGCATCAATGGGGGTAAACCGCTGGGGGGAGGGGAAGAAAAGGAAAAGATCAGAGAGGATTAATTACTGCATTATTTGCGAAAGGAAAAAGCTGCTTGGGCCAAATGGCGAGGACCCTTTACCAGGGAGTGGAAAGGGCTCATTCTGCATTTAGAATGGTCAAGGCTGTGGGAGGAGGGGCGACTATCACCAGGAATGCCCCCGGTGTCGAGTGGGTTCGTCACTTACGTGGCTGCTTCTAGACAGAGGAAATATGCCCCCATGACTTCTTCAACAAGCAGTAGTGAAGGGGGAGTGACCTTCCTCCGCATGAGGAAGAAATACAGGGTCACTTCTCAAAGGGCTGAGGGAGACATTCGTGGGTCCCCCCCCGGTGATCTGGGGATCCCAGGGATTGAGAAGCCCTCAGGGCCGCGTCAGGGTTGTGAACTATCGAGGGTTGAGGTGTGGGCGTTACCTGCAGGGTCACCTCCTGAGGGTCCCAGTGCGGCCGCAGGTGTTGCAGGAGGCTCAGGGCCCCTTCTCGGCAGCGCTGCTCCTCCTGATCCTGAACCGTGACGTCCAGCTTGGGGACCTCCGGGGAGCCAGACGGGACGTGGATGTAATTGGCCATGGCCCAGGCGACGGCGGAGACTATCACAACGACGACCGCGACGGCGACCACGAGAACGGCGGGCGCCGACAGGCTGGTGGATCCTTCCGTCCCGGGGCGCCCTCGCGGGAGGGCTGGGGGCGCTCAGACTGACGGGCGGGCAGTAGAAGAACGGTTGGAGGAGGCACTCCCGCCGACCGGAGTCTGGACAGCCACTGAACTGAGCCGAGGTTGTTCTCCCAAAAATTCCTTTCGTCTGCGTTCGACCGCCTGCGGCCGCGCAGCATGCCGGGACTGGCCTGACGCTGGCGTCATGCGCAGGGCGGAGCCTCTGCCTGCGTCAGGCGCTGAGGCCGATTTTCTAGCCGCGGGCACAATGGTCCAGCTGACGCGAGCTCAGTTCTGCTGTGATCCGACACGCTTCTTTGCGTGCTGCAAAACAGAAAAATGAGGGCTGTTCTGCTGGAGTGAGCTTGAGCCCTGCCAAGACCCCAGAGGCATTGACGCTTTAGCTCACCTGATCAAGAGGGGCTTGGAGTCTGGGTTTGAGGTAGGGATGAGTTTTTCTGGGAAACAGAGACAACAAGTCCTGAGATAATCCCTGGATCAGCCTCTGAATTTGGCCTGAGTCTGAGCAAACTGGATTAACTAGGTCGCGTTGATCCCGGAGATGCTGTGTACTAGGGACCTCATAGTTGGGAAATAAATGGGATGTATACTGAGATCATGGTATATGGAACGAACATATAAGATATTCCAGTAAGACAACGACAGCCCTTCAGTATTTATTTTTAAGGTCAGATGTTTGACCATACTGAGAATTATTCAGAGCCGGAAGAAACAGCTTATAGTATAGAATGAAGATAAAGGGAAGGAAAGGAAAATAGTCCCGAGGCTCTGTGCTCCACTGTCTGGACACCTGTTTCAGGGTGTCCCTTGAGTGGACCTTAAAATGACTCTTAAAACTTTTAGTCTCCAAGTTTTGTAGCGGCTATTTCCCCTGTTAGGGAAATACTGGAAACTGGACAATCCACAAGTAATTTATTGGGCCCCCCTAATCTTCTTTATGATTGATGGTAATGAACTGAGGTTTGACCTCTTAATCTGTGTCTTCCCTGTAGCACTTAGGAGGTGAACAGGTTTGTTGGTAGCAAATTAAATCACTAACCGTATTCAGTTTAATTAACATTCAAAATGCTTAACTACGTTATTAGTATGAGTTTACCTTTTGATTGCTTAGAAAAACTTACCTTCGTAAATCACAAAATAAATAGCTCACTATCCATAATGGTAAACAGCATAAACTAAAAAGAGGGAAAAGAAAATATAGTTTTATAATACAGCAAGTAAGTAGATTCAACATTTTCCAGACTTCGGCGCATATATATATATATATTTTTTTAATTATGCACTACAAGAAATACTGGATTATGTGTTCCTTCCAATTTGGGGAGAAATAACCAATATACTAATACTTTCAGATAACATCTCTTGTATTTTTGTATAGTTCGTAAACTATTGGCATTTTAAACATTTTGAATTGTAAAATGGCTTAATAGCAAATTAATAAAAAAGTATTTCAGGAACTGCACAAGTTTGTAATTTTAAGAAATATCCATTAACAATTATAAATAAAGCAACTATTAGGTACTTAAGAAAAATAAAAGATGTGCAAGACCTCTGTAGATGAAAGTGTATTAATGGAAAAATAAATCATATTCATAAATGAGACAAGATACTAGAAAGATCTCAGTTTTCACTGAACTAATCAATAAGTATATGCTGTTACAATTAAAATTTCAACAGGATTTTTCACAGAACTTGTTAAAATGACATTAAAATTCATACCAAATCTGAAAGTCCAAGAAAAGCTGCTATAATATTTTGTGGGTGAGGGAGCCTTGGAGAATAGGTTGAGAGAACCCATGCTACCAGGATTTATTATATGACAATTTAGGAATGGACAAATAGACCAGTAGAACATAATAAAAACTTCAGAAGAAGACCAACACATGTGTGAGAACTCTGAATATGACAAAAGTGGCATTAAAAATGTAGATGATAAAGAGGTGCTATAATAAATCAAAAATTCCTAACTTGGTGGATCATGGTGATAGTCATGCCCAGGCCTGTAACTTCTTTAGTGAAAGTCTTTTAAGCCAGCCCTGTCCATTGTTTTTGTGCATCCATGTAAACAAAGCTTTGGAATACCAGAAGTAATACCCCTTGAAAGTATAACCACCCTCAAAAGAACACATAATCTTATAAACTATACTATAACCCAGTCCCCACTTTCTTTTTCCCACCTTCATGTAATCTTTACATTCCCTCCTTAATTTCAAAAAGCATAAAAGAAACTGCAAAATTGTCATTATCTGGAGCATTTGAGATCTGGCTTCTTGGCAATTATTGTCAGTTTCGGCTCAAAGAAACTCATAAAAATTATCTACAAGGTTGTATGTTTCTTATGTTGACAAAAATTAGGAAAGGACAGGCTAGTCAATAAATGGTACTGGAACAATAGCTCTTCATATGGGAAAAAATTTTGATCCTCCATCATTCTGCGTAAAAAATTAATTCTAGAAAATTAAAAACCTAAATGTTATATGTAAAACTTTAAACCTATGTAAGAAATGTCAGTTTTGTAAATTTTATTTTTCAATCACAATTTTCATTCAGTATTATTTTGTATTATTTTCAGGTGTACAACATAGTGGTTAGAAATGTCAATTTTTATCAACTTGATCTATAAATGGATTGCAAATCCCAGCAAGTTATTTTATCAACGAACTGACTCTGAAGTTTATATGGACAGGCAAAAGACCCAGAATAACCAATACAATACTGAAGAACAACAAAGCCAGAAGAGAGACACTACCCAACTTCAAAACTTACTATAAAAAGTACACTAATCAAAACAGGTCAATATTTGCAAAGAATAGAAACGTAAATTAATGGAATAAAATGGAGCCCAGAAACAGATTCACACAAATATAGTTAACTGATCTTTGAAAAAGGAACAAAGGCAATTTGATAGAGAAAGGATAATCTTTTCAATAAATCGTGCTAAAACAACTGGACATGTACATACCAAAAAAAAAAAAAAAAGAATCTACACACCTTAGTTTAAAAATCAATTTTGTAAAACTTAATTTCACGAAATTAACTCACAGACCTAATGAATCACAGACCTAAATTGAAAACAAAACTATAAAATTCTTGAGAAAACAGGAGAAAGTCTAGGTGACCTTGGGTTTGGCAATGAGTTTTTAGATACAATACCAAAAGCACAATTTAGGAAAGAAAAATCAGTGAGTTGGACTTCGTTAAAATTAAAAATGTCTGCTCTGTTAAGAGAAGGAAAAGCCAAGCCATAGACTGGGAGAAAAAATTTGCAAAACATATATCTGATAAAAATAAAATTTAAAACTTGTATCCAAAATATACGAAGAACCCTTAAAAGTTCACAATAGGAAAACCACCCAGTTTAAAAATGAGCAAGGATCAAAACCTCATGAAGAAGATATACACAGATAGCAAAGAAGTATATGAAAACGTGTTCAACATCATATGTCATTAGGGAATTGCTGAAAACATGAGATACCACTAAACACATATTGGAATGGTTAAAATCCAAAATATTGACGCCACCAAATGCTAACAAAGATGTAAAGAAATAGGAACTCTCATTCATGACTGGTGGGATGCAAAATAATATAGTCATTTTGGAAAAAGTCTGGCATATTCTTACAAAGTTAAACATAGTCTTACTATAAGTTCAGTGATCATCTTCCTTGATTACCCAAATAAGTTGAAAACTTACATCTACACAAACACCTACACACAAATGTTTATAGCATCTTTATTCATAATTGTTAAAATTCGGAAGCAACCAAGATAGCCTTCAGTAGTGAGTAGATTAAAAAAAAACCTGGTACATCAGTATAATGTAATATTATTTAGCAATATAAAGAAAACAGGGATCATCCACGAAAAACATGGAAGAAACAAATGCATGTTGTAAAGTGAAAGCGGTCAGTTTGAAAATGCTACACACTATGATTCCAACCATATGACATTTTGGAAAAGGCAAAACAATAGAGACAGATTAGTGGTTCGAGCAGAGGGATGGGGGGATAAATAGATGGGCCACAGGGAATTTTTAAAATTTTCTTTTTATTTTTCAATTACAGTTGACATTCAATACTGTTTTAGTTTCAGGGGGACAGCATAGTGATTATTTATATAACTTATAAAGTGATCCCCCAATAAGTTTTGCACCCATCTGACACCATATATAATTATTACAACATTATTGACTATATTCTCTAAGCTGTATTTTATATCCTTATAACTATTTTGCAAATCTCAATTTGTACTCCTTAATTCACTTTTTTTCACTTGGTCTCCCAGCCCCCTAACACCTATCCCATCTGACAACCATCAGTTTGTTTTCTGCATGTATAACTTTTTTTTCCTCATCAGTATAACAAAACAATTATTGAATGAATTGATATTATTCAAGAACCTACCATACTCTGTTTATGCCAAACTCTCCTGCCTGACCACTTTCTAGGCCACAGGCCAGATCTTTATCTTTAGCCTTGAAACAAATGCTTAACTACATGACATTAAAACTGCCCAGGACCTTGTAACATGTCTAGAGGATATAAGATAGTTTTGAAGATAAAACATCAAAATAAAGTGTTCAATACATGTTAACCCCCTTTCTGTATTTAACATGATATTGGGGTTCTTCAATACCTGGATTGACCTGTCTCCTATCTCTGCTTCTTGAAATCCCACTCATCCTGTTCAATTGGTATTTATGTCTGCCTTTATGCCAGTCTCACATTGTATTGATTACTGTAGCTTTGTAATATGTTTGAAGTTGGGAAATGGTATAAATATTTTTCTTCTTTCTTGAATTGAATTTTGAGATTATTTTTTCTATTTCTGCAAAAAATTGCCATTGTGTTTGTTTTGTATTTGCTTGTTTACTAAATAACTTGACTTTTTCAAGTCTACAAGGAAGGACTATTTATATCTCCCTAAATGACACAAACAAAACAAACAGCCCATGCTGTTTGTGTAACATTTTTTTACTTCTATGAACATGTGGCAAAGATTTTTTAAAATTATTTTTTATTAAAGTATATGTGATGAATAAAATTATATTAAGGTGTACAACATGATGATTTGATATAGCCATTGATATCCTGATAGGTACTTCATTAAACCTGTAGGTCACTTTGGTTGGTATGGATATTTTAGCAGCATTCATTCCTCCAATTCATGAACACAGATGTCTTTTATTTATGTCTGATTTCTTTCAGCAATTGCTATAATTTATTGGATCATTCCATTTTCAGTAGCTTTTTAGGTTGTCCCAATTGTCACTATTATAATTAACATTTTTAGTAATATCTTTGTGCATGTATCTTTCATTTCTGATTACTTCCTTGTGATAGTTTCCAAAAATAGAATTGCTCTGTCAAAGGCTATACCTATATAAGATTTAATTCATAATTCCATATTGCTTTCACAAAAGTCTGATTCCAACTATGCTTCTTTGAGCTAATGTGTGTGCTCAGCAGCACTGAACTTTCACAAGAATGAGTGAGAAGAAACCTTTGATGTTTGGGCCATGGAGATTTGGAGGACTGTATTTTTACCGCAGTAAAATCTAATCTATCCTGAATGATAGTTATGATTTAAACTGTTTCAGATTATAGCACCAAAATCATTAAGGTTTGGGAAGCTTTTTTGTGGCTTTTGAAACTTCATGGCATAAGATAAAATCTAAATGTAAATCAAAAGCTTTGTATTGGGGAGGTAGCAAAACTTTTATAGTGATTTAAAATGTCTTTGGAAACTCTGAAATGGGAACTCAATTAAGAGACCTTTTGTGAAGCAGATAAAATGAAATTGGTAATGTCAAATAATATCACTGGAGTGTTAAATCCTGCCGAGTAACTGATAAGAGTAATTTACATGGGAAATGTTCCTTTGAATCCCATTTGAAATTCTAGAGCACAATAAAGATGATTCTGACCATTATGGTATAGGTACTGTAACTTAATTGTTAATTATAGGTCCTTAACCAAAACTCTCAAGTCCCAAAGTCTCTGAAAACCAAAAGTTCTTTTTGACATTTGCCACAAACTAAATGGGTAACAAATTCAGGCCTGAACTGAAATCAAACTCCTTAGACTCATCATTTGTCCCACTTTGTGTGATTTTATGTTTAAATCAGACATACTCATTTCTTTGCTTATGGAGAGGTTTCCAGACTCTGATGAAAATGTAATATAAATTTGATATATGTTCTTACTTACCTTTTTAAAATCTGAAAAATTTTGAATTCCACAACACATAAAACTTCATTGGTTTCTGATAAGGGATTATAGAGTTGTAATAGTTAAGATTTTTAATAATGGGTACTCTGTGCCAGACTATTCTAAGTGCTTTATTTATTTTAACTTAATTCATCTCATGAAACTTATGAGGAAGGAACAGTGGTTACTTCCATTTTATAGATGAGGAAACTGACACAAATAAAGGAGAAATAACTTGGAAAGCCAATAAGGGGTGGTGCCTCGAACATACATGGCTCCAATCAGACAGCTAGACTTGCTAAACTGGCTTTGAATTAGAGCTCAAGGCTTACTTAGCAGGTAGGTAAAATCAGGCTAGTTTAATGACCACTCACTCTCAGTTTTCTCACTGTAAAATGTGAAAAGTATTAGAAACTAGCTCATCAGATTACTACCTAAATTAAATAAAACAGATAAATCACAACACAGTTGCACAGAGTACCTACTCAATACACATTTTCTATTGCCAATAGTGTTGCTCAGTTTAAGTCAATCCAAACTATCTATCATAATGGAGGCCTTGAAATGCTTAGAAGTAACTTTGATTTTGCATCGATAAAAAGAAAATACATATTTCTACTACATAGGACCATGTTTATACCTTTTAAAAACATATCCAAATGAAATCTATCTTTTTCTCATGCTATGGTTTGACCTATGTAACACAGCACCTGACACAGAGTTGATAATAAATATTTCTTGAATAAACAGTGTTGTAAAATTATAGAGTCAACCACATGCTTCATATTGTGAAATGTTGATTTTGAGTCCACATGAAATGTAATCACTAAAAGCCTGAGTTGATAATGGCAGATAATAAAAATGTTAATGGGTTCATTGACTTCCTGTAAACAAACAGTAGAGTGCATAGTCTATATTTCATTAGAGTTCTACTGAGAAAGATCTCACCATACCAATCTGGCAAGATGTCCAACAAACAGTGAAAGACCAGACCTTTACTTTCCATTTCTAGTCCTGACACTGGGTAGCATGGGGAAGAGGGTCACTTGAGTGAGCCGAAATGAGTCAAACTAGGCTGAATTTTAAACACTGAATATTACTGGAAAGCTCTGGGATCTGACTGGAATGTCATTAAGAGATGAATCAGGGGGATTTGATGGAAGAGTTGAAGTAATTTAGAAAAATATACACTGTGTTTATACTGTATTATAGGGAGACTACTTATTAAACTATTCATGTATATTTTTCTGGAAAAAGGGCTTTGAAAAACTTTTAAATCCCTTAAAGACTTTAAGAACCCATGAGATACTTTCAAAGAAAATAATTTGTAATATATTTGACTCACCTGATATTAACATTAACAAAGAGTAGGTCAAAATTGATATTGGATTGGCCAAAAGTCCATTTAGTTTTTTCCATAAAATAAAATACATATTTTTCTTTTTCACCAATAACTTTATTGATTTGGATATTTTGAGTATGTTGACTATCTCCTGCAGGGTATAATGTTGATTGTTCTCAATGTCTCGATTGGATCACTATCAATTCCAACTGGCCTACTGAATCGCAAAGCATTGTCCAGAGAGTTATCTCCAGCACAAAACTTTGCAAACTACTTTGGACACGTTCGATCAGTCACAGGTCCTTCTCCATACACTGCACAAATCTTCTTTTGTATTTCAGTTGAGTTTTTACCTTTCTTCAAATAATAAAGCATAATATGCCAAAAATGTTGAATATTTTCTTCCATCTTCAATATTAAAATGGCTGCACAAAAATTCACCAATTTTGATGTTTTTCTTAATACACACTGATGACAGGTGTCAAAATACAATCTAACAAAATCGTTTTGAATTAACTTAAAGACAACTAAGTGTTACTAGAGGTATCTTACAGAAAAAAAGAAACAAACTTTTGGGTCAACCCAATACATTATTTATTTTATTTCATTTTTATCATGCTGGGAATATGACTTGTAAATTGTGATTAATGATGCAGTTGAAACAGTAGAACACTTGAAGTATGTCCCTTCTTCTGTTTGGGCCTGAATAAAATGCCTACTCGTATTGCCTGACTAGTACAGGTCAACAAAAGGCCAGTTACAGAATGGAAGAAAATATTTGCAAACCATATATCTGATGGATTACTATCCAAAATATGAAAGGAACTTACACAATTCAACGGCAAAAAAAAAAAAAAGAACAAACAAAAGTCAAATAGTCTGGTTTAAAAATGAACAAAGAGCCCTGTCCGGGTAGCTCAGGTGATTAGAGTATCATCCCTCCAAGGTTTCAGACTCAATCCCCAGTCAGGGCACATACAAGAAGCAACCAATGAATGCATAAATAAGTGGAACAACAAATTGATTTCTCTCTCTCTCTCTCTCTCTCTCTCTCTCTCCACTCCCCTTCCTCCCTCTCTCTAAAAATCAATAATTTTTTAAAAAGTTATACTTTATTTGTTTTTGTATGCTCTACATAGCACAATGCCTGATACACTGTAGTCATTGAAAAAAAGATTGAGTTAATTAATAAACTAACTAAGTCACCTATATTTCTTATCGTTGAAAACTTGAAGTTTTGGATAAGTGGCACTCTTTGGAGAAGTCATTATGTTTCTAAGCATGAAGTGCTGGATGAGGTAGGTTATTGAGACCTTTTTTCATATGGTTACAGGAGATTTACTTAACAGCTGATAATTGAATTTATTACTCACAAAATTGCTGACACTGGCATAGCTTGTTAAAATTATGAAAAGCATCTAATTGTGTTGGCTTTTTAAAGATCACTGTTTACTTCAGGCTGTGATGAATTTATTACTGTGAAGCCAATGACCAGTTCTAAGAGATCTTAATTTCACAGTAACATGATAGTGAGCTACATGGTGGAATATGACCTAAGGCTTGCAATTCTACACGAGTATTTAACTTCTTCAAGTAACTCATTAACTACCTGTATTGCAAGTATAAAGTACATGATGATTCTGAAATAACTAAATTGATAACAGTTTTTTGGAAATGGGAAATCCTTCACACTTTTATGCTGCTAGGGTACTGTACTGCTTGTGAGTTGTCTTTCATTCGCTGAGGTATTCTCTCAATTTTTTCCTTTGGTGTAACTATTCCAGTTTCAAATATAGTGCAGTTAGGTTTGTAAAATCTTGAACTTTTTGTGATTTATTTCTCATAACAATGGAACTTTCAACTTGATACCTACTCAAATATGTGCATGGAAATATTCTTCAAAGAAATAAACATAGTGCTGCATTGATGGATTAAAAAATTCTATTAAAAAAGAAAAGTTAATATTGTTTTGTTCAGATGCTTATATGAGAGGATATACCTTTTAGATTCTAACTAAAGACATGGGTATTAACATGGTTATTTCTCATTTTTAAAAGTCTTGCTACAGGTATCTCCTGATCTGTTGACTTAGGTAAAATGTATAATATAAACATAAAGTTGCCTCAAATAAAGGTGAAATATTTTCAGAAGTAGTATTAAGCAAAACCCCAGCTTAGCAACAATATAGATATTTATGTCTGACTTGTTCATCTTTTGTTTCCTGGGGGAAAAAAATAAAAACAACAACAAAAATCTGGACTAAATATTTACAATTTAAGAATATTTATTTTTTTGACCTGTGTATATTTTATCGATTATGCTATTATACTTGTCTTAATATCTTCCCCCTTTGCCTCCCTCTTGCTGGTACCCCCCCTTCACTCCAGCAATCCCTCCCTCATAGTTCACATCCACGGGTAGTGCGTGTAAGTTCTTAGGCTTCTCCACTTCCTATGCTGATCTTAACTTCCCCTGCCTATTTTGTACCTACCAATTATGCTTCTTCATCCCTGAGCCATTTCCCCATTCTCCCCCTGCCTCTCCCAGCTGATAACTCTCTAAATAATCTCTATAGCTATGATTCTGTGCCTATTCTGGTTATTTGCTTAGGTTTGTTTGTTTGTTTGTTTGTTTGAAGATCAAGTTGTTGATTGTTGTGAATTTGTTATCTTTTTGATGTTCATGGTTTTGATCTTTTTCTTAAATAGGTCCCTTTAACATTCCATGTAATAATGGCCTGGTGGTTATGCACTCCTTTACTTTCACCTTGTCTGGGAAGCACTTTATCTGCCCTTCCATTCTAAATGATAGCTTTGCTGGATAGAGTGATCTAGGTTGTGGGTGCTTGCATTTTATCACTTTGAATACTTCTTGCCAGTCTCTTCTTGCCTGCAAAGTTTCTTTTGAGAGATCCTCTGATAGCCTTATGGGAATTCCTTTGTAGGTAACTCTCTGCTTCTCTCTCGCTACTTTTAAGATTCTCTCTTTATCTTTAACCTTTAACATTTTAATTAAGATATGTCTTGGTGTGCTCCTCTTTGGGTCCAACTTGTTTCAGATGCTCTGTGCTTCCTGGAGTTGTATGTTTATTTCCTTTGCCAGATTGGGGAAGTTTTCTTTCATTATTTTTTCAAGTAAGTCTTCAATTTCTGGCTCTTCCTCTTCTCCTTCTGGCATCCCTAGGATTTAGATGTCGGAACGTTTGGAGATGTCTCAGGAGCTCCTCAGCCTATCCTTATTTTTTTTAATTCTTGCTTGTTCTTTTTGTTCTGGTTGAATACTTATCTCTTCCTTATGTTCCAAATTGTTGGTTTGAGTCCCAGCTTCCTTTCCTTCTCCTTGGTCTCCTGTGGATTATTCTTTATTTCACTTAGTGTGACCTTCATTTTTCTTTTTTTTTTTCGCCATACCCAAGGAGTTCTCTGAGCACCCTGATAAGCAGTGTTTTGAACTCTGCATTTGTTAGGTTGGCAATCTCCATTTCACTTAGTTCTTTTTCTAGGGTTTTGTTCTATTATTTTATTTGGGCCATTTTTCTTTGTCTCCTCAATTTAGCAACCTGCCTGTGTTTTTTCTATGTATTAGGTAGAGCTGCTTTTACTCCCTGTCTTAGCAGTGTGACCTATGTAGAAAAGGCACCTGTAAATTGTATGGGGCAGAGCCTTAGGTAATTGTGGGGCTGGGGGTAGAGGTGGATAGGGAGGGCAACCGCTCCACTGCTTTGTGTTTGGGGGGAGAGGGCTCTGAGAGGGGACAATGCTGCTGCCTGGCTTCTGGCAGTTCACCTGGCGCTCACCCCATTTCCAGTCGACCCCCTTCCCATGTGCAACTGATGCCCTTCCAGCAGCTGCCCTAGTGTTGAACACCAGAGTGGGTGGATTTAAGGACATTCTAAGACTGTCCTGACCCTTTAAAGTAGTGAAAACCTGGCAGTGTTTTCTGCTGCCCTAACCCCCACTGGTTTTTACAGCCAGAGGTAATGGGGATCTATCTTCCCAGTGCTGGAACCCTGAGCTATAGGGTCTGGCCTGGGGCAGGGGTCGTTTACTCCCAAGGTATCCCTTCTGCCCATCCACCGCCACTGCCTCTGTCACCTTGCCATGCCACACTGCCTCTCTGCCCATCCGTGCAACTCTGCATCTCCTACCTGTCTGGATGAATGTGTCTTCCTTAAATCCCCAGTTGTTGAACTTCCATACAACTCAATTTTCTGCTAATTTGGGGCATTTTTAGTTTTGAGATCTGGTTGTAATTCTTTCTGTAATTGTGCAAGGAGGTGAAGCATGACTACCTATGCCTCCTCTTGATCGGAAGTCCTTTACAATTTAAAGTATTTAAACTGAACTTCAGTTAAAGGATTTTCTTCCTTTTTGATACATAACTATGTTTTCCACACATTGTTGAGTAGTATCTTAATCAAGGAAAGTAGATAGTTCCACTGAACTGAGTTCAAGTAAGATCTTTATAGGACTGCTATTAATTTGTAATATCACTAAAATAAAAACAGAAGAAGAATACTCTTTCAATGAGTTTATAGATAAATATAACCAGAAAATCTAGGCTGATTATATCTGTGCATCCTGGAAACTAAAGTAATATGTTAGTTACTAATATGCAACTGACACTTACTGAACATTACTCTATGCCAGCCAGTGTCTTTTGCACTTTGCAAATATCATTAATTCTTATACACACTCTATGAAAGAGGATCATAATGAGGTATTGTACATAGCCCTCTTTAAGGAGAGAAAACTTTTTACTAAAACTTCACAATTTTAGGCAATTGAGTCCTTTTCTAAACTATATTTCCAACATAATGGACAATTATTGAGTTGTAGCTTTACAAATGACATATAATGCCAATTCTGAAATCCTTCTCTCAGCTGTTGGAAAGAGTAAGGAGCACGTCCAGAAAATGTTGAGGCCTTTCCAAACGGTATTGCTAGTATAAAGATTAAAGTCATTGTGGCTCTTTAGCAAGAAAAGAGAATACTTAGACATCTATCATCAGGCATTGGAAGGGCCTTTTGTATACAAAAGCTTAGATATTTTTTTATTGCTTCAAGACATGAATAAGAAAAATGAAATGGGACAGGGAGACTTTCTGAGTGAATTAGTTCCCATCGGATTGCTATAAATGTTCAAGATTTAACATTATCAGGGTAGAGACTTTGTTTACGTTCTTTTGAAATATGTTCCAAAATAAATGCAAAATGACTTTATCAAAAAATGATAGAGAAGAAAGGAAGGAAGGGGAAGGAAGGAGAGAATGGAAAAATCATAAAGGGTAATTATCAAAGATTACAGAGGTTAATGCGAAGTACTTTTAAGATGACAGTCATTATTTTCTTATGAGAATAAGAAAGTTTGCCCAATCTATGATCTGGCAAGCTTATTAAAAATCAGTAAAACAATCACATAAAAAAAAGACACTAAGAAATAAAAATCCAGTGTTGCTGGATGTATGTATGATGAGTATTCTTATGTGATTCTGGTGGGAGTATGTATAAGTTGATATATTCAAACAAAAACCAATTTGACAGTATAAAACATTTATATTTTCATCTTATACTTACTTCTGTGCATCTATCCTAGTGAAATATTCTTAAATAAGAAGCTGTGAGTACAAATATATTCATCACAGTGGGTTTTAAATAGCAGAAAACAGAAATATTAGAAATCCAATTATAGAAGAATGATACATGAGCTATGATATATTCACCTAATAGAACATTATGTGTCATCAGAAAGATGTTTTTAAATAATGTGTACCAATATAGACAAATATTTGTTGATATATGGAGATTCTCAAAGAAGTTCAGTTCAAATAGCCGAAATATTTTTTTTTAATTCTAATAATTTCCTTGACTGTCCTCTGAAATTGTTAATAAATTCCCATTCATATGTCCTGGACTACTTCCCACATCTCTTTTTCTCTCCTGTTAAATTTCCTATAAATCCATACTATTTGGGAGTGTCTTATTTACACACCACACTCCAAGTCCTCTTCCCCTTTTCTTAACTGCTTTACCTTTCTATCCACTGCCTTTTTGTCAATTGTTTTTAAAATTCCTCGTAGATCAATTAGCTTTTCTCTTCTTCCCACCCAATCTTGAATTTTGCATCTCAAAAGTCCATCAATCTAGTCTGGTGGAGTGTCCTTTTCTCTGGAGGAAACGATGGGAGGCTGTAATAGGAAAAAGTCAGCATTCCCTCTTTTGGCAGAGGGAGGGTCATTTGACTGTAAGATTTTTTTTGTCCTGTTCAATTATGAACAGGCTAACAGAACTGAATACACCAAATATTGAAGCCTGGTGTTCAAGTATTATCAAACTAGTTTTTTGTATAAATATATCAACTTATAACTACTCCCACCTGAAATCCATCATATATACCTTCGGCATCATTATTTTAATTCTTTGTCTCTTTTTTCATGTGAAGCTAAGAAAAGTTACTTTAAAACACTTAAAAACACACAGTTATAATAGTTGTAACATAAATGGAAGTATTATAAAGGACTAGAAAGTTATCCCAAACAGAAGGGCCAGGATTTTTCTGCCGAAGGAGACTACAGTTTGCTGCCTAAAAAAATAAGCTTTATGGGAAATTGATTATTTTAAGATGGTTATTTTTAAGAAACAAAAGACCAAGAAATAACGTTTGCTCATCACTCTTTACCTGCCTACAGGAATAGAAAAACTGACTGAAAATAAGGAAGCTACTTACTTAAGCTACTCATCATAGCATATGTTAAGTGGCAGAAGGGAGGATCCAAACAAGCCTGTTTGGTGGCCTCCCTTCTATGCCCCATTGTCAATGTGTGACCCAGCAAAAATTTGTTTACCGCTTGTTTGCTCTTTGTCATCTACTTGTGATTTGTCTATTTGCCCCTTGAAATTGAAATTAGAAAAGTAGGTGGTCATGCTGCCTGTCAACTTCCAGAACCAGTTAAGTAGAGACAAGGATTGAATTCTTATGAGCACTTTATTTAGATGCTGGTGATCTGAGAAGATGAAGGGTTATGTACCCTCAAAAATCATCTTAACATCTCATCTCAAGCCAGCCTTTTTTTTAAGAATAAGAAAGCGTAGGTAAGGGGTTTGAAAAAAGGTTAATTAAATAACAGTTGCAGTCTGGGGTGATTTTCCTCATACTTCTTCATCTGCCGATCAATAATTCTTTATCTGCATCATGGACATTCCCTCCCCAGAACACAATGGCTCGGGTACCATCCCCATCACTTGCAGACCCCATGGGGCACAAAAGCTGAATTGCTTGCTGACCTCCTGGAGTCATGTAGAGCATGCATTCCAGTTCCTGGAATAATAGCTTTCCACATGCATTAATCACTTAAGCCTATCAACGAAGGCTAAAATCCTTAACTCTTGAGTTCCCCTATCAGAATCTTAAACCCTGACTACTTCTCAGTGCCAAATAAGGTATAAGCCTTAAATGCCCACGGCATCCTCAGGGCGCACATTCTCAGAAACCCGTACATTGTACATAGGCAATAAATTTGGTCATTTTCTCCTGCTAATCTCTCTCATGTTAATTTGATTATTACTCCAGCTAGAAGAACTTATAAAGGTGGGAGAAAAATTATTTTTTTCTGCCCCCACACTTTAAAAATAAAACCTTCTACTGGAACTGTGGGTGGAGGCAGAGTTTGCCACCCCAAAATACACCTTTTGGGATATTATTTTAAGCTGGTTGTTTTCAAGAAATGAAAGATTCAGAAAAAATTTTTTGATGTTTTCTCTAACTGCTTAAAAGAATTTAGACAAAGAAACTGCTCCAGGAAGGAAG
Source organism: Mormoops blainvillei (assembly GCA_004026545.1). Classification (NCBI taxonomy): domain Eukaryota; kingdom Metazoa; phylum Chordata; class Mammalia; order Chiroptera; family Mormoopidae; genus Mormoops; species Mormoops blainvillei. The sequence continues at coordinate 129,660 of PVJD01001879.1, read as the reverse complement.
CTACCATCATAGCTAACTGTAGTTTAATATGAACTAGTAAGTGATAGACAGGGAGGAACCTAGCAAAGCCAGTTTGATCAATGTCCTCTCTGTGTCCCATGGTTAAACAGGGTCCAGTAAATATTTATTTACCAAACATTTGCTTTGCCGTATCTATGTGAGTTGCACTCCTGCCTTTTGAAGTTCCAAACTATAAACCCCACTTCTCCTTAGCTCAAGACGAATATTATCCTCAACTGCCCAAGTTGTCCTCAGGTCTCATATTTTTATGGAACCCCCATCAGAATTTAATACATGTGCATGGGGAATTTACATATATACATAATAAATTCAGTCATTTTCTCCTGATAATCTATCTTATGTCAATTTGACTATTAAAGCAGCCAAAAGAACTTAGAAGGATAGAAGGAAAATTATTTTTCTTCCTAGAACTATGTCCTAGGGATCCTGCCAACCCCTTGCTGAGTTGTACAAGTATGATTTACATATATCCTAGTTACTTTGAAGGGCAAGAGTGCTGAAGTAGCTCGTTGTTAAAAGGAAATATATCTGGAGGAAGGAAAACAGAAGGGTCTTAAAATATTTTAAATTGCTTGTTTTTGATATTTAAAAAAATTTCCATTTCTAAACATAATTGATATGACTAGAGACCTGCTGCTCTCTTTGATTAAATGAGAAAAGATTAATTGCTTCACTTTGCACCTCACTAGATACTTCCTGTAATATCCTGTTTTCTGTTAACTACTTAATAACTCAATTAAAAGTCAGAATTATAACTAGGTAGATGAAGTCTCTTGAGGTCTTGGATTTACTTTAAAATACTTTAGCAATAAAAAGAAAGAGGAGGGTAGAAAAAGCCAGCATGGCAAAATACAGATAATTATTAAATCTGGGTGTTGTATGTATTAGGGTTTATTATACCAGCCTCCCCACTTTGTAAATGTTTGAAAATTTTCATAGTAAGATTACAATCAGTAGTTACATTGAAGGCAAGTTCATGCTCTTAGCTTTATCTTTAAAACTAAGTAAAATTTTATTAGACAAGAAATTCGACTTCCATGGCTGAAAGTCTTTTTTTAAAAGAAAGGGTTTATTAGACCATTGCTGATAAAGGGAGCAAAATGGATCCTCTACCATTTTTTGATTGATTATAAGCTGTTTATTAAGAAACAAGACTCAGAAAGTGACTTTGACCTCCCCGGCCCATTCCTGCCTAAGAAGGTCAGACAGAGAAAACTGATTCAGGAAGGATTTCTTAGGACTCTGCCTCAGCCTCATTTGAATTTACTATGGTAAACAAGAGGGCTTCAGGCAGAGGCCTGCTAGCTAGACACTCCCTGGGTCCCACAGTTTCTGAGGATTTTCCTGTGGCTCTTCCTAAACTACCTGTGAATCGCCTGTTCTCACTTCTGAAATCCAATACCCCAGTTCCTCCTTTCTCCTTTTTCCAAAAATGTCTCATGTATCCAAAACTGCCTCACTGTCTTTGGAATTTCATGGAATTTTCATGTCTGTGTACGTTCCCCATGCACATGTCCTAAACTTTTTTTTCCCCGATTAATCTGTCTCTGTTAATTTGGTTACTAGCCCAGCCAGAAGAACTTGGAAAGTGGGAGGAAAGCATGAATAATTTTTTAGCTCCCCTAGTTTGGCAAGCCAGCCTGAATTACTGGCTGGGCTACTGCCAACCCCTGCAGTTGAGAGATCATGAACGTCTAGACCACAGCTGGAGAGGTGGTAAGCATTTTACCCTGTCAGCCTCTCTGACCTCTTGTCTGTGTGGTTCGGTGGAAATTGTAAGTGGTTAACTCTTTTTCTCTTTTCTAAATTTAGATTGGCAGGAAAAAATAGTTGTGAAGCTTCTTTGGCCTAGCGACTCTTGGTTTTTTATTTTATTTTATTTTATCTTATTTGTATTGATCCTTTCCTCCCAGAGAAGATTATTTTATTCTTCTATGTCTATCTTTTATATGATTTTGTCATAAGAAGGAAGTACCATAGGTAGAGAACACAGGCATAGGCTCCCTAAAAGTCTGTTTTTCGAACAGCCCTTATGGGCTGGGGAGTTAAGCGATTTCCTCCAGACTAACATCTGTCCATACAAACGTTGGTGTGAGTCTTTATACATAAACCAAAGAGCAGAAGGCTTTTTTTTTTCCTGTGTCGTAACCACTTGTCTTGTGACCAGTGAAAATATTTCCTCTGGTCTCCACTACCTGGAAGGTGCACTTACTAGGGTACACCTAGTGGCCAGTCTAATACACTGGGGTTCCAAGTGTCTCCTTGACCAGTGTGCCAGCTCTTAGGGGAGTCTGTCGTAAGAGTCCCAAGCCCATAAGGGGCCTTTGTCATCCAAACCTTTGTTACTCATTAGTGCTGAAAAACCCCCATTTCATTAGCACCTACCTGGTACCAAAAACTAGCAGGTTTGTAGCTGGAGAGGTCTCACATTTTGTGGAAGATCAGAGACACCGTATGCACCCTACCCTTCTTGTTACAGAATCAACCCGTTTGGGGGCCAAGATACTGTTACAGAAACAGGTTCGCCCCCACCACCCAGGGTCCCTCTGTTCTAGGTTTATCTTACCTGCTGCCAGGTAGGAACTTTGGCTTTCAATGTCAGAGGAAAGGAGCTATTTATTTAAAAGTTATACAGGTTTAAAGCAATGGTGGAACGTCGCCGTTAAATTGGAAAGTCCCTTTAGAACACCCACCAACACACCCAGTCCTGCCTTCCCCGCTTTGCCCAGCCAGGCCAGTCTCAGAACATGCCAATCAGAAGGACCGTCCTCCAGAAGAAAAAGAACCGAAGTCCGCAGCACCATCAGCTGCGTTGCTGTGATCTCCAGTTCTTAATCCAAAGCCACATGGTACCTCCTCATAGCCCGCCAGTGAGAGTTCCTTCACCCCTTTTCTTCCCACAATGTCTCGCATTATTCCCCTGTCCCTCCTGTTGGCCCACCTTTAGTTTAAATCCCAGCCTGGAACCTCCTCCGTGACCCCATTTCCGACTCCTCACACAATTGGCTACACCTGCTAGCACTCCCATATTCTCTGCCCTTCTTGGCTCCCATAGTTACTCTGGGCAGGCATGGCCCCATTGCTTGGAGCAAATCATCTCCAAGCTCTCACACAGGCGCAGTAACCCAGGGAGCTGCCTCCTAGTTATAACATGTGTTAAAGGCATGCATACCTTTCCAGCTCCATTCTGTCTGGGAGACTAGTCTGCTGTTATTGATATGCAAAATAACTCTCAATCCTCATGCTGCTGCCTTTCCCAACCCCCAGGCTAGGCTTGTTGGGGGTGGGGGGGCTCTGGGGCCTCTCAGCTGGTACCCCATTATAGATCCCCGCTTTGGGGCACCCTGGGGTCTCCCAGCCTATATACCCTGTTACATTCTGACTGTGCAATGAAAATCTGGACTTTCTCTGATAGAGTAAATTTCAGATCTATGAGGGTGGCTAAAAGATTAACAACTAATCTTTAAAAAAATTTTTTAAATTGATTTTTAGAGAGAAAAAGAGAGGAACACCTGTCTGTTGTTCCACTGATTCATGCATTCATTGGCTGCTTTCTGTTTGTGCTCTTAACCTGCAACCTTGGCATATCAGGACAATGCTCTACCTGGCTAGGGCTAACAATCTTTTATACTCTTTTTGGAAGTCTTTTTTGCGTCCTTGGTTAAGCTACAAAAGACTATTGAGTTGCTACAAATCCTACTGTCACTGGTCTGATTATGGATGTTTTGAATTGGAAAAACTTCTAAGTTGAAAAAGTTTAGAGAACTCATATTGGTATAACTAGCCATTAAGCCACCTTTAATATGATGGAAGAACAGAAATTAAAACAAAAATCAAAGTCCACTCAGACCCCTTCCTATTTACCTTCAGATATTTGCAGGAATTGCAAAAAATTAGGGCATGAGAAGAACAATTGCCTAGCACTTAAGAAGAGAAAGGAAAAAAAATAGATACACAGAATATAGCTAGACATTTGAGTTTGCTATTTAGCCTTCTGGGTTTTCCAGATGCTTATTGGGTTAATTAACAAAAGAATTTTTTTTTTTTTAAGGCAGCAGGGAAAATCTAAAGATTTTCCAACAAGGTGGACATTTTTAAAAGGTCATTGGGTGCTGGCAGAGTGGCCATTGTCCCATACACCAAAAACAGTTGCAGGTTAGATCCCCAGTTGGGGCGTATACAGGAGGCAGCCGATCTTTGCATCTCTCTCACATCGGTGTTTCTCTCTCTCCTTTCCTCTCTTGAGTGAAAAAAAAAAAAAGTTATTGAGATAAAATATTATGAGATATGGTATATTTGAACAGGTTGTAAAGGATTTAATAACTGAACAGAAATATAGCAAAATTGGAAACTGATTTTTCAAAGTCTGAAAGAAATTCTTTGAGAGTTTCCATGGGTGTTCCTGCTGGGTAATCACAACTGTAAACAATGGTGACATAATTGAAGGAAAAAAAACTGGCACTTTAAAAAACACAGGTAGCTTAAAGTTGCCCATGCCTGATACCTCCCCTTCCCCTTCTCCAGCTTCCTTAAAAATTGTGGAGGTCAAATATGCCTTCTCTACAATTATTTGTAATTCAGTTTATGTGTTTCATCTGTTTGTGATATCTCTGTGTTTATACATGGTGTGTTTTCTGCCTCTGGGTGGTATAACTAGGTTGTAATATTTTGTTGGCTTAAAGGAATTAAATACTTGTGTAAATTAAGAAATAGAAACTGTCCCAAATGTTTTTCAGAATCATATGATCTGGAGAAGTATTTGATATTAAATCTGGTTTAGGTTTGGTTTGATTAAACACACATCTCTTAGAGTTATTGGTTTGATTAAATAGATGTGTCTTTTAGAGTTATTAATATTGAGCATGGTATTTTGTTTAACCTGGCTTTAAAAAATAAGTTCATGTTATCTCTGTTACATAATTTGCCAAGAAAATGGCTTGAATAATAATTACCATGAAATCTCATAGAGTTACTAAGAGCTAACAGTTACACCTAAAATTGAGGGTTTTGATAAAACTTTTCAGTAATATTTATATAAATAGTATATGTCATATATATACCTAAACATAGTTTTCTAAAGTCTGTTGGTAACTTGAAATTTTGGAGTTTTACTAAGTTAAGTAATAAAAATTATTGAATACCTAGATATTTTGAAAGAATACGAAACACTGAAACATTGATTGCTAGATAAGTCTTAAGTTTATCGACTTTTGGCTTCTTATTATAGAGAAACTTAAACATAAATTGGGATCTATTAATGAAAATGTTTTATACTTTTATTAAACAATAGTAAATATATTTGCCAATAAAAGAGCCTGTTTATACAAGTTATGAAATGTTTTAATAAATTTGCCAACCTAAAAACAATGCTAATTGGTTTTTAGTTGTCACTAAAAATTGAGATTTCTAAGAGTTAAGAATTCTAATTAAGTTGGAAAAAAACTGTATGTTTTTGGTAATAGAAGGTATGAAGTATGCAGATATTTACATTTGAAAGAAATTAAAGTAGTTTTGCCTTAAGTAAGTTGTTTCTGAGTAAGAAGAGATAAACTCAAAGGAACCAGGAAAGTCGTAAAATCCTTGCGAAGTGAAATCTTAAGAAAAGTTTATATGGTTAAGCTGAATAATATTGGAATAAATTTAATTAAGTAAATAAATTTAAATATAAAAAGTAAGCTAATATAGAATTAAAGTTTGGTTCTTTTTCACTTGTTAAAAGAACAAGGTTTTTCCTGTATATATTGTTTTTATTGTTCTATATGAGATATTAGGAAAAATTTACTAACTAGAAAGCAGAGATTCTATGTTTTATTAAAATAGTTATATTGTGTTAGGTACTTGATTACTTAAGAAAACCATCTTCTTGCCCGGCCCCTGTGGTTCAGTTGGTTGGGTGTCTGTCTGCAAAGAAAAGGCTGCTGGTTCAATTTCCAGTTAGGCACATGAGAGGGTTGCAGGTTTGGTTCCCAGTTGAGACATGTAAGAGAGGAAACTGATCGATGTTTCTTTCTCACATTGATTTTTCTCCCTCACTTACCCTCTCTCTAAAAATAAATAAATAAAATATTTTTTAAAAAAGAAAGAAAACTGTCTTCTCAATCCTAAGAACTAGAGTTTTGCTAGTCTGTACTTATGTTTACTACCTTTTATTGTCACTTTGGGTAAATGAAATTTAATATTGTTTCATAATGAAATATGATCTTCTGGTCAAGTATGTTTGATAAACTTCCTAGGGCTTAAATTTTTAAAAAGACTTTTTCTTAACCTAGAAATCACTTTGGGTTATTCCAACAGGTCCCTAAAAAACCTCCATTTCTTCCCTCTCTCCTTATAAAAGAGAAATTTAAAACTAATTAGGTCTATTTGATATGATTAAATTACATGGACAGCTTTGTCAAATTAAAAAAAGAAGCTGTTCTATTTGTACACGTATATCTTTATTATTGAAGTGGATATTCTAGAGGTCATATAAAAAATCCAAGAGTCTACAAAGTTCTGATATGATTTCATTTGTAATATAATTATCTTAAAATGTTGAAATTGAAAATTTCTTTGTCGAATGCATTATAATAAGATCTATAACCATGTCACTTTAAGTTTTGTCATTTATAGACAGTCATTGCTTTACTCTGATGCTTTTGCAAATATATTTTATCATAAAGATCCATGGAAAAGACTCTGAGTTATTCTAAATTACAGATTTCTGATAATAAATTTATAGATCATACCTTTGAACTGGATGAAAATTCATTGAACTCTAAGAAATTACTAAATTCATGGAAATCCTGGCAAATAATCGGGTTAAACAAGAGGTGATTAAGTGATTAAATGAATTAAGGATAAATATTAATATTATGACTTTATTCAAAATACTGCTGATTCTTAAAAAGTTTGTTTTCCAGGTATAAGAAAACTTGAATGCTCTTAGAGCAGCTTGGCAAATGATACCTTTATAAAGTAATATTGAAACATTTATATATTTCTCCTTACTTGATCCCTCTAGAATTTGAAAACAATGAGTATTATTATTATTATTTTCATGGCACTGTTTGTTTACATAAATTCAATAAAAAATACATTCTTTTTATAACTGAGCATGATTGAAAACTGGTTTTATTAACCAAGAATTTGACTGAAATGTCATCTTTGAAAGAGACATGCATAGACATAGATGTCACCAGAGAGCTTTAAGGAATTGTGATTGACTTTGGAGGCTGATAAAACCCCCTTGGGAAAACAGCCTGGTACCTTTGAGGCAGGAAAGTTAGAATAGGGAACAAAGGCCTCAAGCTCCATCAGTCCCCTTTTCTGTCATGGTTAGAACATTGTGGAAGCAACTTTTACTGACCCACAGTCAGTAAAACACTTTCCCTCCCAATTTCCTGTAGTTAAGGTAAACAACAACAGATCTCAACCAGATTTGGCAGTCATATAGACCTATAAGTGACCAACAGGGCCATTATAATGTCATTGTAATATATTTACATGCAGTTTTGGAACCACTCTACCCCCAAAATCCCCGTGACAATTCCAGGAGAACCCCCCCAAAAATCACTACACATATAGGAGGGAAGAGGGTGAGCAGCCTCAGTAGTCACCCCACCGGCATCAGAAGCCAAGGACCACCCTACTCCTTACCTGCACTTAATAAAAACATTCTACCCAGACCCCACTGGGGGGTGTTCTCAAAGTTTGCCACCACTCCCTTCTTGAGTGTGTGCTTTTGCTTTAGTAAATTCACTGTGCTTCACTGAATCTTTCTGTCTCCACCTTATGTTGAGAATTATTGAGAACAAAAACTTATCTTTCTGAGCCTTACAATTGTAAAGTGCAGCTAAAGGATGTGACATAAACTTGAGAAACTGCTACAATAGCTTAAACAATTTTAGTGACTGAAGCTGTATAAACCATGAAGAATTTACCTGAGTACCTGATGACATCACCAGCAACATTCAAACTGCAGACCACAAGAATCTATCAGATAGTCACTGCCTGCCTTCTTTTCAGCAAAATAAGCTTTGAGCCTTACATCTAGAAATCTTCAGCCATAAAGACTCAGAAACTGGTTTCTAATTTGCTCTCATCACTAACCATTTTTCTTCTGTTTTCATAGACATATGCCATATTAAATACCTGATTGTTTACTTACACAATACAGACCTTACGTTGGGAGCCCATCAGCATCACTGCCTCCTGAAATAAAACTCAAACAATTTAACTGAATAGGCTTATTCTCAGGGCTGAATGACTGAATCAATGAAACATGAAGTAGTCTGCCAACTTAGCTTCAAAGCATGACTGAATGGATCAAAATTCTGCCACCCTGAAGCTGCTTCTTGGGACACTGATTTCAACCTATTTATTAAGAAACAAAAGACTCAGAAAGAAACTTCGACCCTCCTCCCATTCCTGCCCAAGAGATTCAGACAGAGAAACCCACTTCAGGAAGATCTTAGAAAATACTGCCTTACCCTAATCTGAATTGAGTATGGTAAACATAAGGGCTTCAGGCAGAGGCCTGTTAGACACCCTCTGGGTCTCTTTGTTTCTGAGGTGCCTAGCAAGGATTTGCCCTCCGTGTGTTCTGCTCTTCCTCAACTACCTGTAAATCACCCATTCTCACTTCTGTAATCTAATACCTTCATCCCACCCTTCTCCTTTGCCTAAAAATGTCTTGTATACCCAATGTTGCCTCACTGTCTTTGGAATTTTCACGGAATAATTATGCCTATGTGAACTCCCCGAGTTTATGTATTAAGCTTTGATAGTCTTCTGTTAATCTGTCTCTGCAAATTTGGTTGTCAGCCAAGCCAGAACAAGTTGGAAAGTAAGAGAAAAAGTCTTAATATTTTTTTTAGCCTCCCACGCCAGCCCCTGGGGCATAAAGTGTAAACCACCAGCCGCAAGTGCCAGGTGGAAAAGACAACACATCCCCTGTCCTGGCATTAATGACTGTTTTCAAAGGTTTTTTGTTTATTTATTTTTAGAGAGGTGGAAGGGAGGAAAAAAGAGAGGAAGAGAAACATTAAGGTAAAAGGGAAACACTGATCAGTTTACCTTCATACATGTCCTGACCAAGGACCAAAGCCACAACCCAGGCCTGTGCCCTTATGGAGAATCGAACTGGTGACATTTCGCTTTGCAGTATGACACCCAAACAGCTGAGCCACACTGGTCGACGTTAACAACTATTGCTTATACATCAAGCAGGGGGCAGAAAGTTGTAAGTTGTTTCGAAAGAATTTACATTGCCTATAGATAAAGGAGGTGGGAGAAGGTAAAGCCTGGGCCAGCTCCGGGATAGGTGCTGAATCCTCATTGGGCAGAATAGGGAGTTGAGCTGAGGAATAAAAATACCCAACAGTGAGGAAGCCATGTTAAAACCACGTAGTCAGAAGGAATGCCAGGTAGGCTAACCTCAAGAATATTACCGCCGTCCATTCCATACTCGAAAATGCAAAGGTAGCTGATTTTCTCTTCCTCCTTAACTACTGATGTTGAAACTACTGACATGCACGCACAGTTGATCAAGGTCTGACCTCTCTAGGGGGGTGGTAATGCACAGTCTGCCATCTTGCCTCCACAGCACAGGCACAAAATAGCTGCCAAGCCACTTAACAGAGTGAGGAAGTAATTTCACTCTAACATGAAAAATTCCACTCCTGGAACCTTTCATAAGCCTGCCTTTTCAAAAAGCTTACCTTTCACACTGGCCAGGTGGCTCAGTTGATTAGAGCATCCTCTCCACACACCAAGATTGCAGGTTCAATCCCGGGTCAGAATCAACCAATGAATGCATAAATAAGTGGAACAACATGTCTCTCTCTCTCTTTCTCTCTCACTCTCTCTCCTCCTCCTCTTCCTTTCTTTCCCTAAAATCATTTTTAAAAGTTGCCCTTTCATGCAAGCCCACTTTGTCCCCTGCTTATAAAAGCATCCAAGTAAAACCAGTCCCCAAACCAGTTCGGAGAACCTTCTTTTCCTCTGTGCTGCCTCCCTTGTGTTCGAGCATAAGCTTAATAAAATCTGCCTGGAAATTTCTCTGGGATTTCCTCCGGATTTCTGTCTTGGGGTACCCAAGAACCCTAATGCTGATAACATTCGAGGAAGAAGTGTTCCTTCCTGTGAATTTGTTGTGGGCAACAGATTAGAAAGTAAGAAGTGAAAATAAGAAGTGAAAGCTGCTGGGGTTCAGTGGCTCCTGGTTATTCTCTCTTTAAATAATCTTCATCTGGAAGAAATAGCAGCCTGGAAGTTAATCCAAAATGCCGCAGGACATACAGGAATGTGAGCAGTCTTGTCAGGTGGCCCTACATTTGTTACTCGATTAACCCCTTCTTGTCTCTTCCTTCCACCCTCTGAGCTGCTGTTAAGGACATTTTAGAACTTTTTCCATGATAATTTCATATTTGAAAGGAACCAAAATTGATTTTAAGATGTTTATTAAGAAACAAGAGACTTAGAAAGAATCTTTGACTCTCCCCCTTACTGCCTAAGAGATTCGGATGGAAAAGCCTACTCCAGGAAGGGAATCTTAAGATATTCACTTTCGCCTAATTTGAATTAAAAACGACAAATAGCAGCGCTTCGGGGAAGGCCTGTTAGCGAGATGCTCCTCGCCCGTTGCTTCTGAGTTGTCTGGCAAGAATTTGCCGGCCATTTTATGCTGTTGTTCTTCAACTACCTCTAAACTGCCCATTTTCTCTTCTGAAAACTAATACACTTCTTACACTTTTCTCCTTTGTCCAAAATGTCATATATATCCAATGTTGCCTCAGAGTCTTTGGAATTTCATGCTTACATGAATTGCCCATGCTCATGTATTGAAAATTTGATTTTATTTTCTGTTAATCTGTCTTCATTAATTTGATTATTAGCCCAGCTAGAAGAATTGAGAAGGTAGGAGGGACAATGCTAACTTTCTTTTAGCCTCCATGTATTCTACTGATGAAGGTTTTTTAATGTTACATCTTGCTTTACCCAAAACTGTATTTAAATTTCTGATATTTGGAAGTTTCTCTCTCTCTCTCTCTTTTAAAGAAACAACAGGCCTAGAACAGAGTCTCTTGTGCTAGGTCCCAGCAAACCAACCTAACTGCAGCTTTAGCCTCTCCAGATCTAAAATTTTCTGGTCAGCAGTAGTGAGGTATTCCACCTGGTGGGCCTTCCCCGTCACCCAAAGAACAATGACGTAATCTGCTTTTACTTTGTCCCTGCAACACTCTGCCTATAAAAGCCCTCCATTTTTGTACAGCTTCTCGAAGCTCCTCTCTATTTGCTAGATGGGATGTTTCCCAATTCAGGAGTCATTCAATAAAGCCAATTTGATCTTTAAATTTACTCAGTCGAATTTTGTTTCTAACAGATTCAAAGATGAAAAAGACATGTGCATATGACAAATATCAGATACAAGACATTTTGACATTTGGCATACTTAAAAATAATGCCAACTTACGCCTCTTGTCACAAGTGAAAAATCCAACTCTTCCTTGATTTCAGCATTCTTCACTGGCTCTTTCCCACCTTCCACCTCACTTCTATGCTTATTCTTGTACTTCACTCTTGGATTTAGCCTTAAGCACACTGTTCCTTAATTCTGTTGCTCTCTTACTGAGTTTCTTGAATGGAAAATAAGCTATGTAAAAAGATTCTAGAGAAAAGAAAAAAGACCTCGGATCAACAATTGGGACAAATAACAGGAGTGATGGTACCTAAAGAGAGAAGACAGAGGAACGAACATGTTTTGAGGCCTCTACTATGGCAAAGTCAGTACTATGGCAGTATTTTACATGTAGCAGAGTAAGATTTTTTTGATATCATTTTTAAGGAGCTTATTTCTTGAAGTGTCACTAGAGTTGCCCTATTCTTTATACAAACGTTACACAGGCAGAGGTCTTTATTGAAGGTGTAGTGTTCTGTAATTAGAATGTCGCAAATATCTTTCATCATTCCACCCAGTCTGTGACTCACTGTAATTTCCTAGAATATAAAGCTGGTCACTAGGGAAGAGGTAGATCAATTTGTGTAAGGAACCCAGGGCCTTCTGGGAGAGACAAAATCCTAAATATCCAATCTGGAGATATCCTCGTCCTCCTGTTAAAACCAAGGAGCCTTATGACTTTGATTAAATTTAGTTTTAAATCCTAGAAATCATATCCCTCTCTCTATATCTCCCCCTCAGAGATCTCGTCTTTTCCCAGGATAAGCAGCAACCCCGGAGGCAGCAGAAGCCAGTAGCCCAGGCCTGACTAATGGCCACAAGGTCTGGGCTGCACAGAGGCTAAAGATAACCTCTGGACCTGAGTTGTGTTTCAGCCACTGAGTCCTAAGGTAGAGCAAACACCCTGGTTATTTCCTCATGAGCCCAGAGAGAGGGACAAAAGAAAAGACCTCAGAACTGTCCTCAAGGCCTGTAGATATGATTTATTACCCTCACCTCACCTCCAACCAATCAGCTCCCAGCACCACCGAACGCCTCCTAAACCCATGATGTCTTGTGATTTTGTCCTAAAGAATCTGGAATCTGTATGCCCTCAGGGAGTCAGGTTTTTTTAGCGCAAAATCTCCCTGCCTCCATATTGGCCGATTCAATATTAAACTATTTTTTTTAATATACTGCAAATTCCTGCTTGTGCATTTCTTAGGGCCAGTGTGCACAGGCAGGTAAGCCTAAGGGAAAATTTTGGAATTCCAGTAACACTCTCTTGAGATACGAAATTAGAAAATGTTGTCGGGATGAAGAAGGCAGGTTTCATTCACCCAAGAGCCAGAGGTAGCATGTCTCCTAAAATAACATTAATATAGAGAAAGAGGTTATCTTAACTGGTAGCTGTAACTCATGAGGAACAAATAATGCAGAAGCAGAGTAATAAATACATTTATACTTTTCAACAAAATATTCACTAGCACATATCCTTCTGCTGAACAAACAAAACTTTTATTGCATGTTGTAGCTTTCCCTCCTTTATCTTCCACTGCATTGAAATTATCTGGAAATTTGCTTAAATTAATTTTTTATACCACACTTCTACTTTCTTAGGAAAATTACCTGACAGCTGTAGACCTCCTCATCTTAAGCTTTAGCTCGTACCTTGCTTCTTTATCTGAATAGTTCTCACCCTTGAGTTTCCACCTCGGGTCCCATTTTTGCCTTGAATTCTTACCAAGCATCTGACCTCACGGACATGTCTTTCTGCTTCTGAATTCCTATCATATTTACCATTCCTTTTCATACTCTTCTCTTGTTACATTTTAAGTATATACTCTAAAATAGAACTTATTTGAGAGTTGTGACTGCCTTCCAGTTATCTCTGGACTCTTCAGGGGCTTAATGGGGCTTTTTATATGTCAGTGAAAATTAGACTAAAATTCTCATTTGATCAGAACACCGTGAGTTCTTCTCCTACTGCTCTTTGGTTCCTTTAAGCTTAGTAACCGTCAGGGACAACTGAATGTGAATCTTAGGGCTGTTATTGGTTTACCTAGCAACCAGGAGGGTTCCCAGGGACACACACTCTGAAGATAAACCCTTTTGATATGGTAATGAATGAAACTAAGGAGGTAGTCCTAAAACAGTGCATTTCCATATAAACTAAAATCATATGTCAATATTAGAACTGCTCTATAATTAACTGTGGCTTTCTGTCTCAGGAGGAGCTATTATTGTACTCTCTATAATCACACATTTTATTTCAGTCACATCAAGCAAATATCCCTAACTTTTAAACAATCAAATAATAAGGACATATAAAGGTGTACTAAGGATATGATTACCACCAACCATGTGCATATAAAGCAGGTTTAACACATATTAACATTCAGCCATTTTTCCTAAGAAATAAAACATTACAGAGGTGGAAGCTAAGAGAATAGAAATAAAAGAATATTTAAATACCATTTTACAGAAGTAATTAACAGAGGATAATGCCTGGACTAGGTTTAAAGAGAGGGATAAATCCAAGATTTCTATACACAGGACTATGTAACTTCTTGAATAGTACAACCAACAAAGGCATGTAAGTTGTGGCTCAAAGAAATGTTCAAACTGGGCATTTTTTAGACTTTTTAGATAACAAAACAATAAATTTTTTGAGAAACTGACAGGAAAAAGAAAGGTAGTGCTCATTAGACATGAATCTAAGTAGGTTTAAGTATTCATTAGCAAGGAACCCAAACGAAGTTTAGGCTTGAGTAGCAAATTAGTAAAGGTGATACAAGCTTTATTTATACACACTTTTCGACTCTGGATTTTATAATTCTTGTGATAAGGTCGTCTCTCAGGCCTTCAGGAGCGGAGAGGGCACCTATCTGGAGATTTACTTCCTGTTTTTATGGTGTCAGAGGAGAGTCAGAGAGTTGCTTTTCCTGCTCTTGCAACTTCTCAGGTCATTTTAGTTCAAAATATCCAATATGCCATGGAGGAGGGCTACAAGATAATAAAGAAAACCAAAATCACAATATTGTATTATTTTTATGGAAGGTTGGGGAATAAGCTGCTTATCGCTGGTATAGTTTAATATTTTCTTTTTTAATGCTTTAATGAGTTTGGTATATTTAATATTTTACAGGTTATCCTTATGATTCCAATATAAAAAGTTTCATTGATTTAAGTTTGCAATTTTAAAGCATAAGACATTTAAAGGCATATGATGGTTTTTTAGGCTTATAAATAGTATTACAACTTTTAAAATAACTTCAGATTCAACGTAAATATATATACATATTTAACTTTTTTCATTTCTGAGTTATTTAAATACTTGGGAAGTTTTGTTAAGCAGACAATTGAAATATTGAACTAAAAGTGTAAATGGCACTGAATATTAATCAAAGGCTTCTTAAAAGTAATTAAAATTTTTTCATATTTATAAATTAATAATTTGATTTATAAGTGAATCTAAAAGCTTAAAAATAAATATTTTTAAATTTCTCACTTTTAACAAATCAATCATTAATTTTAATAACCTCAGTTAATCTCTTCTTGAGTCACTGTCGAGGACACCAAAATATTCTCATTGACATAATATGGATCAAGAGTTCACCAATGTCAGGTATAGCTTTTGTTGAAAAAGGAGAAAATGCTACCCTGTATGTGTATGTGTTCTTTTGCTGTGTTTTTGTATTAGTTTAATTTAATGGCTAAAATTTACATTTATAAAACTTAACTTGAATTTTTAAGTATTTTTTTAATTAAAAACTATTTTTTAGGATTCTATTTATTCATTTTTAGAAAGAAGAAGGGAGGGAGAAAGAGGGGGAGAGGAACATTGATGTGGGAGAGATTCATCAATCAGTTGCCTCTCACGTGCCCCCAGCTAGGGACCTGGCACACAACCCAGGGATGTGCCCTAACTGGGAATCAAACTGAACTGGTGACCTTTTGGCTTGCAGGCTGGCACTCAATCCACTAAGCCACACCAAGCAGGGCTGAATGTTTAAATATTTTCATAAACTGCTAAAAGAGATTTTCATTTCCTTGTACAGAGGCTATGCATGCTAATCCTCTCTGTATCATTCCAATTTTAGTATATGTATTGCTGAAGCAAGTACTTTCTTTTTGCTTTTTGAGTACTGTTCTATAAGGAGCAGAATTGTCAAAAAGTGACCCAGAGAACTCATCGTAGGTTTCCCAGACAATAGGCAGCTCCATTTCTCAATGAATAAGACTGCAATTGAACTCAGCTACCCACTAGCTGGTGTCTTCTACCTATCCAGAGGGTTACAGTATCTCATGGGTTCCAAGATCTCTAGGAAGCAATGGATCTACTTTTCGAGGGCCAGAAGTTACCCATCTCCTTTTGCTTACCCTTCACTTTTATTTCCCAAATAAATCTTTTCCCTTAACCATGCCATGTGACACTGCAGTGTTCACTTTTTCCCTCTTCATTTTAAGCTCCATTTGTGTGCTGATTCAGTGCTACTACTTTACATCCCTTTCACATGTAGTTATAGAGGAAATTAATTTGAAATTTTATCCTGGTCAAATGCAATGGAAGTGTAAGATATAGCCCTGCAGTCATGATTATGTGTAAATGGAATTTAAGAAGCTTAGAAAAATAATTAAAATAATTAAATTACAAATTGTCATTCCTATCAGCAAATTATGACAGATCTAAAAAGTGTTAAGGAAAAAAAGTGGGCCTCTAGTACAATATAGATGGTGTCCTTATAAAAAGGGTAAATTTGGATACAGTTATGCATACTGGGAGAACACCAAGTGAAGGTGATCTTTCTACAAGCCATGGAATGCCAAAGATCACCAGAAAACCACCAGCAATAGGCAAAGGCATGGAGAGTTCAAATCTATCAGATGATATAATGAGAAAGCAGGGAAATTTAGGATATTGGTGCAAAAATGGCTGAAGTAATGCATTACAGCAGTATAACCTGGACAGGAATGGAAATGAAAGGTGGAAAGGGGCTAACAGACACCCAGTCCAGGAAGTCAGTAGCCATTGAGTCTTGATGAGCTCAAGGAACTAGTAATAGGAGTGACAGAGGAAGAGTTGGAAAGAAGGTTAAAGTCCTATAGTGGTATGCTTGCATTTAGGATTCAAAGTACAAGAGTTCCAGTCAAAACGAGATGTGTATGACTAACCCAGGGATTAAAGTCTTTGATGAGAAATAGGAAATGACCAAGTTGTCAATAAGTGACAGCATAAACAAAGGTTAGAGACTGATATAGCTGATAACATGAACCGGAAAGGAAGAGTGAGAAAAAATGTAATAATCTGGAAATGGTCCAGGATAAAGGGAAGATCCATCCGTTCCCCTAATACATACCTGATATTCCCTTGCTATCTCTGACAAAAATGAGCTCCCAACATTTTACTCCTGCATCCCAATAAATTAAGTCCTTCGAGATCCTTTTTGTTCCCTCCTAAACACTGGTCTGGCAGGGAAACAACAGTGAAAAAACTTAGAGGCTAACAGGTGAAGGAGCAGAAACACTGGGGTACAATTTTTGCTTCATTATATTCATATATTTCAATTGCCTACTGGAATCTCCAGCTGAATGTGTCAGAGACTTCCTAAGTGCAATATGTCCAAAACAGAACTTAATTTCCTCCTTATGCACCCTGCCATTCTCTCCTATCTAAATTTTTGCCTCCCCCTGAGTGTACCCTCTCAAAGATATCACCAGCCCTTCCACACAACTCCACTCACAGTTTTCCTTAATCCATCCAACTGTCTTTATATCCAGTGCTACTCCTGTGCTTCAGGCTCTCATCAGCCCTTACCTAGGTTATTATAACACCCTTTCAACAATCCCCCTAATAACCTTGCCTTTATTTAAAATTTTCATAAGCTATTTATCATGAATTTTTTGCATTAATTTTGACTTTTAAAAATATTGCATTAAAATTTCATTTATCTTATTTACTGAGTCTTTTGGTGCCACCTTAAATTGTGCATACAAACTAAGTGCTTCACTTACTTCACCCTGCTCCAGTTCTGCTTACTACCTCTAGTCTTATCTCCCACAATTTGGTTCCAATCATCAAGGACAGTCAACTAAAATATACATGTAATCATGCCACATTTCCTTTTAATTCTTTCATGGATTCCTCTGCTCAGGTTATTTCAATAAGAACTCAATAAGATCAGCCTTTTCTGGTTCTTGTTTACTATTTTAGCCTCTCTTTTGAATTTCTCCCTCCTTTACTCATCATCACCATGGCTAACATTATGTATGAGCACAGAGGTGGAGTAAATACTAGTATATATTTATACATTATTTTATAGCCATCACACTGAGCTATGAAGTTCCATAGCTCCCCTCCTCTAGGTCTCTTTCAGGCTTTTCCAGATGTTTGCACTGCCTGGAAGTCTGCAATCTCCTTCTGGGTTTACTTCCTATGGGCTGAATAATGGCCTCCCAAAGACATCCACATTATAATCCCTGGAATCCGTTATCTTGTACGGTAAAAGAGATTTTGCAGGTGTGATTAGGTTTAGAATTTTGAGGTGAATTATCCTGGGTGCATTTATCCTGGATGAACAAAATGGATGGATTTACCCTGAATTATCTGGGAGGTCCGAAGTAATTACAGGAGGGCAGCAGGAGGATCAGAGTGAGACAGAAGGTGTGACATGGAAGGAGAGGTCAAAGAGATGCCGCTGCTGGAAAGGGGCCATGAGCCACAAGTGTAGATTGCCTACAGAAGCAGAAAAGAGCACGGAGCAGATCCTCCCCTAGGGCATCCAGAAGAGTTATTATAGTCCTGCCAACACCTCAATTTTGGACTCCTGGTGCCCAGAATTACAAGATAATAATTTTGTGTTGTTATTGTTTGTAACTGAGATAAAATTGACATATAACATTCTCTCAGTTTCAGGTGTACAACATAACGATTTGATATTTGTATATATTATGAAATGATCACCATGGTAAGTCTAGTTAACATCCATCACTCTACATAGTTACAGTTCTTTTTCTGGTAATGGTAATGTTTCAGATCTACTCTCTTAACAACTTTCAAATATACAATACAGTATTATTAACAGTAGTCACCATGCTGCATAAATGTGTGTTGTTTTAAGCCACTAAGTTTGTGGCAGTTTGTTGTAGCAGTAGTAGGAAACTCTTTCTTAGGAAAGCCCTGTTTTTGGTCTTTCCCCCGAAAAGGCTTCACCGAGCTAGCCATCCCTCCCAATATTCCCCCACTCCCTCTCCTTGCGTCTCTAACAGTACTTGCCTTGCTGCATTGCTTTCCTGGTTAGAAGTCCTTGTCTACCTCCAAACTGTAAGCTCTCCTGACAAGGATCGCCTTGTTCCTTTTGTATCCCCAGCACCTCATGCAAAGCTGTGGCTCCAATGATACTTGTCTAGTGAATAAATCAATGTGCCTTCTCAATCAAAGACGGCTGAGGTCATGTGTTTATACTAAAATCACATGTAATGGCTATGCAAGTGAATTTGTCTTCCTGGTAGAAACTAAAGATAAAAAAGGCACAGAATGGGTTTTTTCCTAAATGCCCCATGAACACAGAGAGAGGGAATGTTTATCTTGACAACAATGAGATACTTGCTTTCCTCAGAGAAACAAATGAAGCAATAGTGCAAGAGAGAGTGCAACATTAAGAAAATCTGAGATTTGACGGGGGCTTCTAAGTTTTTTACATATATGATACATACTTAGACATGATCCATGTGCTCGATACTGGAAGTTTTTATTCACGATAACAGTGAATTGAATGTGGCTGTGCTGAGCTTGCTACTATTCAATGTGACTCCAAGGTGAGTCAGGGCAACACGATACTTTATTTATTCCTATTTTCCTTTGCTGTTTATCTTTGTTACTCCAGTTGCATTATGTAATTTTAGTATGTGGATTCTCAAAGGAAGTAGTCACTGCAGAATTGTGAGGGGTCACACAGAATCGGCAGTTTCTTTCTCATCCTCTGCCTCATGAATGGTTCAGAAGTCTGGTAAGGTGTTGCTGGGCTCTCTACGAACTGCATCACAAAGCCAAAACCAAAGTGTCAGCTGGACTTTTTTTGTCTGGAAGCTCTGGGAAAAAATTCACTTCTAAGCTCATGTGGTTAGGTCGCTGATTATTTCCTTGCAGCTGAAGGACCGAAGTCTTGTTTACATTCTGGATGTCAGCCAGGAACTGCTCTCAGCAACTGGGTGCTGCTCTTACGTCCTTTCCTCATGGCCACCATTGTCACTTCACAACATGGAAGTTTGTTTTCTTTAAGGCCAGTCAGAGCGCAGTTCTCAAACTTTCCCTTCTTCAACTAGCCAGAGAAAACTCTGCTTTCAAAGAGCTCATGATTAGGCCAGGCCCATCCACATAATCTCTTATTTTAAGGTCATTTCTGCCATTTACAATGTAATTACATTCAGTTCCAGGGATTATCAGGGTATGTACAGCATATGGCTGGGAAATGTGGGGCTATTTTAGAATTCTGCATACCACACCACTATGCATGCAAGTTTATCACAATGAGGAAAGGGAGCATATTTTGAAAACAACACAACAAATAGGCAAAAACCATGTAAATTTATTTTTTTAGCACTTTTCCCCACATTCTTATGGAGAACTACTCTTTTAATGAAATTAAACTTATTAGTTTCATTCATGGTGATTGATATGACTGATCCAATTTTTCCAGCATGACTGACTTTATGTATGTATGTATGTACGTATTTTTAGAGAGGGGGAAGGGAGGGAGAAAGAGAGGGAAAGAAAAATCGATCAGTTACCTCTTGCACATACCCCAGCTGGGAGCCGAACCTGCAACTGAGGCATGTGGGCTGCCTAGAAATCAAACTGGCAGCCTTCTGATTTGCAGGACAGTGCCCAAATAACTGAGCCTTACTGGTCAGGGCTCCAGCATGACCGTTTACCTCTACTGGTACATAGTTAGCCCGTGTGGGTTGCCCCTGCTGGCTGATAAGCTTAAGTGACTTAGTTAACCCATAAACAACAGCAAAGCATTTTTCTGGTGAGCGAACAATAAATATCAGGGGGTAGCTGTGCTATTATATCAGAGTTTTGCAAGATGCTAGCACTGGGGGAAACTGAGTAAAGGGTTTTTGGGACTTCTCTGTATATTAATTAATTAATTAATTCATTCATTCATATTGTTGTTCAAGTACAGTTGTCCCCATTTCCCCCCATTACTCTCCTCTGCCCTACTCACCCCCACTTCCCACATTCATCCTCCCCCCTGTCCCCTACTATTGTCTTTGTTCGTGGACCATTTACACGTTCCTTCTGTATATTACTTCTTACAGCTGTATGTGAGTCTAGATTTTATGTCAAAATTAAGTGTTTAATTTAAAAAACATCCATTTTTTGATGGCATGTTAGATCCCGGTGCCACATGTCAGATGTATGGAACATAGGTATTGGTTTTGCTCTTTCCAGGAAATATGAAGAATGGATGAAGATAGGATAGAACTGGAAGCTTGAGGAGTAGGAAGCAGGTCTGGAATACACTAAGTGAGGAATCTGGTAAGAGCTCAGTGCAAGAGGCTCTTTCTTCTCAAGGAGGGGGAAGGTGGGGGTGGGGGGCAGGGAGTGCGTTGCTTGTGGCGTAGGTTGTGGTTTCCGTGCGGCCTCCCCAGCAGACACAGAGATGCAGATCTTTGTGAAGACCCCGACTGGTAAGACCATCACCCTTGAGGTTGAGCCTAGTGACACCATTGGGAATGTCAAAGCTAAAATCCAAGACAAGGGGGCCATCCTGCCTGCCGTAGCAGCATCTAATTTTTGTGGGCAAACAGCTTGAGGATGGCAGCACTCTCTTGGACTACAACAGTCAGAAAGAATCTATCCTGCACTTGGTGCTTCCTCTGCATTGTGACATCATCGAGCCCTCCCTCCAAAAGCCCTCCCAGAAGTACAACTGTGACTAGATGATCTGCTGCAAGTGTTACTCCCGTGGGCATCCCCGCGCTGTCTACTGCCAAAAGAAGTGTGGCCACGCCAGCAACCTTTGCTCCAAGAAGGCTAAATAAGCCTTCACTCACTCTGGCCAGTAGGGTGGTTCTCTGCCTAATTCCTGTGACCCTGGGGCCTCAATAAAGTTTCCCTTTCATTGACTGGAGAGGAAGGAAGGAAGAGATGGAGGGAGGGAGGGTGAGAGGGAGGGAGGGAGGGAGAGAAAAAAGTCTCTAGATAGGCTTTCTCAGTTGACTTGGCAGTTGGTAGATTTTATGGAGTGTATAAATTGGTTATTCATGTTTTGGAATTTGTGCATTGTTTAGAAGTTTAGAAATTCAAAGTTTTTTCTAAGTTTCTATGACATTATTCAGAGAACCAGGTATTTTAAGCAAAAACGTTGTGACCTTTATAACCACTTAATAGAGAATGATAAGAAAAAGAAAAACACTCAAGGCCCTCAAAAAATAAGGTACCTATTTTCTGCTAGATTCTGTTTCTGTAATTCCAGTCACCATCACCATGTGACAAGGAAGGCCATCAACATGTTCTTCTCTGTGGATACATTATACCCTGTCAAGGTAAGAAGAGAGCTGACATGAGCCTTTGATTCAGTCAGTTATGATTTCTACTACAAAAAGTATTTAAAAATAACTACTAAATGTTACCTTGTTGCATAATAAAACACCTAAGTAAAAGTACTGTATTCTATAATTGACTTCAGCCTCTAATTTATTTATTCTATTTGACCCCAAACAAAATTTTCCAAGAAAATTCCAGATGCCATCAGTCAGCTATTTTTTACTTACATCTTGATTAATAAATCCTCATATGTTGTTACTCTAAACCTGTAATAATTGAGGTCATTGACTAAGATGTATTCACTCTGCTAATCCCTGCTTATTTTTCACAAATTAGCTAATCTTTGAGGAATATCTCAAATCATCATTTCTATTTCTGAGTCAGAAAATCAAAGATTGAAGAAAATTGTGGGCTGCATGGACTATAAGGCACATTAGACTTCAACGTGGGCAATGTAACAATCTCTTTTACCTGGAAAGAGATGGATTTGATATACCGTCATTAGAAGTTCAAGATGACCTAAAGCTTGATTTGTTTGATTCTCAATACATAAAAAGTAGGAAGGATATCTTTTGTTTGTTTGTGTGTCAGGAGAATCTTTATATGCATGTATCACTTTAATTAAAGGAAGCCCACCTTTCAAAGCCCTAAATATTAAATAAATAAATAATAAAATCTTAATTTGATGTCATTTTAGGCATCAAGGTTATTTTGCGAGGAAGAAAGCGATTAGGTCATGACAATGGGTCCTGATCATAGATATACTTGTTAAACTTTGAAAACAATTAAGGCAAGAAATTTCACCAGCAGATACCTTTTGCCTATTGGAATGCTGCCTGAAACCACCACATTAAAGCCAATTTATCATACCATAGGATGGCAGGCCATGCAGAGGACCTCTCTGAGTTGACAGCCAGCATTCCAACCTAGCCCACCATATATGCAGCTAAATGAGGGCCCCACAAAACTGACAGAAGAGCCATCCAATCAGCCCATAGAACTGTGAGGATAACAAATATTTGTTAAGTCACCATGTTTTGAGGTGGTCAGAACAGATTGGAATAACTGAGAAAGAGACTTCATGGAGCTCAACGTATACAAAACTCAACTAATTTTTCTTGACTTTCAGGCTTCACTTTTCATAGTAATATTACCACCATTTCTCTTTTACTGTTTTGAAACAGAGGATTTTTTTCTCATTTTCTTTATTTCCCTCTCCCTGATACACAGTGTCTCTGAATCCTCATGTGTCATTGTAGTAAAACATGACTCTAATTATTTGGCTTTCCACCAAAAAAAAAAAAAAAATCCTTAAAGAGCTTCTTTCCCTACATAATAATGTTCTAGTTCCTTAGTCTTATTTAATGAGTCACCTTCTTCCCAATTCTGGTTGCAATGTATATTTCCAGGCATAACCTATCTTCTTTTCAAGTTATCACTTTTCTCCAAAAACCCCAACTTCCACCAAGTTAGCCTAGTCATTGTTTCTAGACAATGCCATAGCATGCCTTCTTTAATATGTCTGCTCTTCATTTTTTAAACTTGGTCTCAAAAGAATTCCCACTATCTATATCTTTCTCATTCAAAAATGTCCAATACAAATTCTACCTTCTATGTGAACCTTCTTCCATAATTTTTCCTAGATTTTTTTGAACTCTTTTACTATTTTATTGTCCAAATCACTCTGTTAACACCCACTATTTACTCATTTATTATAGTTGTTTTTCATGTATACATGTTTTATCCACACACCTAAATTGCAACATTCTAGGTCCCAACCTATGTAGAGTAAGAGCAGAGCAGGCTTTTTGGACACCTTTGATGATCCAATATGGAGTCCACTGTCAGCCATGACAGTCATGTCAAGTGCTATGTCAAGACCGAGGTAATGGGTATAACAAGAACACCCTTAAGAGGGGCCTGGAATGCTACAAACCACAAGTCTGCACACTTGGATAAGCACTCCGACTCCTGATGGAGGACACTGATATGAGTGGAAACTTCACCCTTGGTGGGCTATAAAAACTTAGCTCCGACCACCCAATGCTCAGAGCCTTAGCAGATTTCCACTCCACTGGGCATGTGCCCCCACTGCAAAGGCCTGGCTTGAGACTGATGCGTTCTTCTTCACCTGCGCACACTGGCAGTGACTGGGACTTTGTACCTGATATGCTCACTTTACTGGTTTCAGTCACATAAGCTCCCCTCTCTGTGTATAAACTGCACGTGACTCTATTAGTTTGTTAAGGAAGCTTCCCTCCGCTAATAAACGTGGCATTGTGGAAAGACGCTAACTTGTTCCCTTGTTCACCAACAATATCTTATACCTTGTGTAAACATAAACTGTTATCAGTAAACATTAACTGATGTTGAAGGAGGCAGTAAGATTGGGGTAGGTGGAGAGAGAAGAGGCATTCTAGGGGAATGAAAGCAACAACTGAGAAATGTATGCTTTATTCGAGAGATGGGAAAGATAATATCAAATAAAAAGTCAAATTATTATCTAAGAACAATAGCAGAAGCACTGAGCTATCATTCTTTTCCTCGCTTACTTTTTCTCCAAGGCACAACAGTACTGATTTTTGCCTGAGTACTTTGATACTTGTGGGAAATATGATCACTGAAATAGAATTTTAATATTACACTGTTGTTTGCAAGAACTGAGTTTCAGGGAGAAAAGGGGGGAGTGTTCACTAACCATAGGAAATTACCACCATACCCTAGTGCCTTAACATATAAAATTACAGGATCTATTTTATAACTGAGTTCTACCTCCCTCCCCAGTTGCCTTGTGGTTAGCAAGGAAGGAAATGCATCATAACACTAAGCAGGGTGTGGAAGAGAGAGCCTTGTAGTCAAAAGTTTCTAAGAGCTCTTTGAAAGGGGTGCTGTTTACATATATTTGAAACACTCACATAGTTGGTCAATTGAAACACTGAGGAACTACCATTTATGGGAGATCTTAACTTTCCCCAACAACTGACATAGTGCTATCTTCATTCAACAAATTCACTTATGCAACAGATATTCTGAGTGCCCACTGTGAGATGGGCATTTTTCTAGGGGAAACATGCCTTACAATAAATAAAAAACAAAAATTATATACACAAAGGTTGAAAAGAAGTAGGAAGAATACATACCAAGAGAATACAGACCAAAAGAAAACTCATCTAGCTATACTAATATAAATGAAATATCCTTTAAGGTAAAAATATTACTAGCAGTTCACTTTACAACATTGAAATGTTCAATTCATCCGGAAGATGTCCCAATATTATTACTGTATGCTATAAATAGCAGACTCAAATATATATAATGCAAAAAAAAAAGACAACCATGATGAAAAATAAATCCTCAATCATAGTAGACTATTATGGAAAAGCAAATTTTTGTTTATCATCTCCTTTCTCCTTATATCTTTGTATTGCTCACTCCTTTTCTTTCGTAATTTTTTCAAAGTTTCTTTTTTAAAATTGATTTTAGAGAGGTAAGGGGGGGGAGAGAGAGAGAGAGAAAGAGAAACATCTCTTTGTTGTTTCACTTATTTATGCATTCATTGGTTTCCTCTTCTATGTGCCCTGACCGGGGATTGAACATGTAACCTTGCTGTATCAGGACGATGCTCCAACCAACTGAACTACCTGGCCAGGGCTCATTCCCTTCATTCATCTTAGATATCACCCCAGAGAATTATTTTCAAGTTATTTCATTTAAAATAGTGTCTTATCATTCTTTATAGCATACATATGATTTGCCCAATGTTACACTATTCATATACTTGTTTATTAATTTCTCCCCTACTAAAAGTATTCCATGAGGACAGGGATATCACCTTTCTCATTCACCAAGAAATCTCTGGTTCCCTGAACAGTTTCTAAATAAATGAATAACTAAATACTAGTTAACAGTTGTTAGATACTTCTCTGCACAGTAGTCCCCCTAATTTGGGGGACACATGTTCCAAGACCCTCAATAAATGCCTGAACCCATGGATAGTAACAACTCCATATACATTGTTTTTTCCTATACATACACATCTACATTAAAGTTTAACTTATGAAATAGGCATAGCAAGAAGTTAATAACAATAATTAGTAGAAACAATTATATTGCAATAAGTTATGTGAATGTGGTTTCTCTTTCTCTCTCTCAAAATATCTTATTGTATTCTACTTGCCCTTCTTGTAATGACATCAGATGACATAATGCCTATGTGATAAAAGAAAATAAAGGTGAATGCCATAAGCATTATGACACAGCATTAGGCTATGAAACTGAAATTTTTTAGGGTTGAAACTGATTCCTACTCATCTTTCAGATTTCAATGAAATGTCATGGGCACCCCAGGCACCGGGTGAGTAAAATGCATCATGGTAAAAGAAACATTAAAGAAAATTTTTATTATTGTGTGTGTCTCTGAAATAGAGTTAAAATATCTGTAATACTGTTTCTATGCCTAAGGAATCTAATAATAAATATTATAATATATCCAGTTAAAATTAAGATTTTTCTAATTGTTTCAGAAATGTTCTTACATTTTGATTTGTTAACATAAGGATCTACTCAAAAGTCATACATTACATTTGGTTGAATAGTAGCTTAAGTGTTTTAAAATATATAACATTTTGCCATCTTTTTTTTTCTTGAGTGTATTTCTTGAAAAAACTGGGTCGTTCTGTATAATTGCCCTTATTTGGTATTTTCCTGGTTCCATCCCCATGCTGCTATTTAACATGTTCTTCTGTCTCCTACATTTTCTGTAAAACTGGTAATTAGGTAAGAGATTTGATCAGATTCAAGTTTAATTTAGTGGGAGTAGGAAGACTTCGTAGGTGTTGTATATGTCTTATGGAATCAAATCAGGAGGCATATAAACCTGATTGTTTCTCCTTTTGTGATGTCAGCAGCCATTGATTACCAGGATTTCATTTAGGGGTTGCAGATGGGTAATATTTTAATTTTACCATTCCTTCTTAATTTATTTACTGGAATATTTCTCCATGGAGAAACTTTCTCTCATCTATTATTCCCTCAGGTTACCCTGAGGTACAGTTCTAACAGGGAAGGAAAGATAAATGCTTCATCCATTCTCTTCATTTAGTTTCTGTTTTCAGGATAATGTGTTGGTAACCTAGCATTCTCCATAGGGATCAGTGAGATTTTTTTTCTCCCTGTTGTTATTATTATATGGACTCTGGATTTTTACAAATTTGATATGTTCTAGTAAAAATACATGCATATAATTATATTTGATGTGTTCCAATAATATAATTATATAAAATTAAAAATATATAATTCTGGATAGACAATATCAATATCATTACCAACAATTTGATTATAGAAAAATTAATATATTTTTAATTGATTTTTAGAGACAGAGAGAGAGAAACGCCAATGGATTCTTTTACGTACCCTGACCTGCAACTTTGGGGATGGTGCTCTAAGCAACTGAGCTACCGGATCAAGGGCAGATTAACATTTCTTTGTAATTATTTTTGTCCTTAGGATATGTTCCAGTAAAGATGTATGGATGTGATATTTTGATTTAAAATAAAAAATGTATATTTGGTCTTCATCCCTGTTACTGGTACAGAGCTCCTAAAACTCTTGGAATTTCCTAAGTAACAAGAACACTAAAAGTATGTCTCGTTCTAATATTTGGCCTTAGACCCTGCTTCCTGAAAGTGGGCTCCTGAAACCCTTGTAATTTCCTGGGTAACAAGAGTGTCTTTTTTGTTCTAATGAGGCAGCTCTGGGGGGACTTCTGGATGGTTTCTCGATGACAACTGTTTAGAACCAAGCCATGATTAGAAACCTGAAAATTTCAGCCCTGCTCCTCATCCTCTTGAGAAGGAAAAGGGCTAAAAAATGGAGTTAAAGATCCATCATGCTATAGGCCTCCATAAAAATCCCAATAGTATGTGGTTCAGAGAGCTTTCTAGGACTATGAACACATCCCTGTACTGGGACGTGTACTGGGTGATATGTCCCAGCTTCATGGGGATGGAAGCTCCTGTACTTGGGACCCTCCTAGACCTCTCCCTATGTATCTCCTCTCAGGGCTGTTCATCTGTATCCTTTATCATACCCTTTAAATACCTGGCAAACCTAAGTGTTTTCCTGAGATCTCACAGTCTTTGTTTTAAAATGATTTTCATTAGGCTCTGACCAGGTAGCTCAGTTAGAGCATTATCCAGATGTGCCAAGCTTGTGGATTTGATCCTCAGTCAGGGCACATACAAAAATCAACCAATGAATGCATAAATAGGTGAAACAACAAATTGATGTGTTTCTTCCTTCTCTCTCTCCTCCTCCTTCTCTCTCTCTCTCAAATCAATGGGTATGATAATGTGCAACAACAGCTGGATTCAAACTCTTCTGACAGATGGAATAAATTAAGATTACTTGCTGATATAGCAAAAGCTTTTTCTAACTTATATTTATGGAGAAAAGCAATCTTATGGAAGCTACAGTTAAGATTTTGGGCAAGGGTGCTTCTACAGCCATTTGGACTTACAAAAAAAAAAAACACCTTAACTCTCACCCCCTTTTTTCCTTCCCTCTTAGAAACTGAGGATGGTAAAGATAGGTGGGCTTAGAACTATTTCTAGAGCTGCATTTATGGTTTTACAAAGATTTGTAAGATAAGAACAATTGTTCTCAGTTCCACAAAGAACTGGGTTGTAATTTAAGTGGCATTATAGGTTGATCTACCTGTTCAGCTACATAATTCCCAATTTGATTCTTTCCCTCTGGGCAGTTTTATTTTAGCTTAGAGGAGGAGCACTTAAAACAATTCTTATCAGGCTCTGAATCATCAGCTTCCAATTTTGCCAAATTTCTGATAAAAAAGTAATTAAATCCTTCCAATTGTCTTATCAGTTTCAGCTTAGAGAAACAGTAAATATTTCTGTAAGCGTTAAATTATCCCTTGGACTCAAGAGGGTACCATTTATCACCTTCCAGGGTCATCCCCTCTGACAGCCTGCAAATCCCAGGCAGGCAGAAAGCTATACTCACCCCTACGACACAGGTGAGAGTTAACACTAGGAGAAAAAGGATCAATAACCAATTGGTCTAGATGTGGGAAAAAGGGAATATGTGGAATTTTATTTCCCTCTCTCACTGGGTTCTGGAGATAATCCATTTACAAAAACTTTTGAGAATCCTTCCTGGGTTTAAGAAATCCTCTAATCATGGCCCTTAGATTGGCCTTAGACACAGTAGTAAAGAATATCTGAGGACAATCACCTGAAAAAAATAACATCGGTTTTATAGTGTTTAGTTTTAGGTACCTTTTATCCCTTTAATATTTCAAGCCTTTTGCAACAAATCTTTCAATGAAGCTATAATTTTTTTCTCTTTTTAGCTAATTAATCAATAGTATATCTGTGGTGCCTCCTTTCAGGCCAGGTGGTATCACAAGATTCGGGCAGAAGATAAGAATATTCACAGAGTTGTTGTGATGCTGACACGCCTTTATTCAGGGGTGGGAGATCCATGCATGCTGCAAGCCGCATGTCACACTGCATGTTGCCTGTCCCTCTGTGTGTCCGTGTCTGCGTGCATGCACAGTAAAAAGCCCCTACCTCCTTAAACCCGAGCACAAACAAAGCCAGCATCAGGCCAAAAAGTAAAGTAACATAGCATGATCTGTGCATGTGAGCCCACTTCATGTTATGGGCAAGGTTTATCAGACCCAGACTCCAGGCTATGACAACACACTTATCAGGCCCATTCAAGGTTGTGAGAAACTGCTTCCCTCTCATTACCCAGATGCCTGGGTGAGGAAGTCAGGTTGCCTCCACTTACCCTACAATATCTAATTAATATTGCTTGAGGGGTGGATTTATATGCCTTCTGTTTTATAATATTAGATAGGGGAATGTTCCCCGCAGTGAGACACAATGTCTATTTCCACAACACAGTCAGGTAAAAGAGACACTTCATATAGAGCCTGTTCAAAATTCACCTATAAACTTTTGCCTTAATTTCATTAACTCTTACATTCTTAACTGAAGCCTCCTCCATTAGGACTTCATCAGTAAGTTTTGGTTTTACAATACTGGGTAAGAGATGTGTTTCCAGCCAGACATAATAACCATTCCTGTAAAATATTCCAGTAACACTGACAGAACTTCTTTACATAAGACTTGTTAAAAATTCCAATTTTCATAATTTTATAAATCCTTATATTTCTATATTCTTTTACTCTAATTAGGGCCTGAGTCAGGCCTTCACCAATGGGTTTTGGCACCACAGTTCATGAAAGTCCCATATCAAAGAGTTCCGGATATTTCTCTTTCCTATTCCCTGGCCATATTACCCACTCTTGTATAAAAAGGCTTCGGGTCCTCAGTGAGGGATCAGGCCAAGAGGCCTTGGCCCTGTTGTCAATCTTTAACTTAATTAACTTGCCTAACTGTTGCCCCAAGCAATTGCTGGTCAGGTTTTCTCATTATAACCTCTGTCTTCCAGCTTTTTAAATTTCTCCAAACTGAGATAAATAGAGCAGACTTGTTCAGGGCCCTTTAACATTGGGGGACTAAGAAAAGGACTTTCTGGCTCACCCGACCTTAGGTAGTACTATATTAAAGCCTTTGTTTTAATCCCATTAACATCCATTTTATTTATTCCAATTAAAAAAATAACAATCTAAAGATATCTACCTTGTCCTGGCTGAGTAGCTCAGTTGGTTAGAGGGTTGTCCCAGTAAGCAAAGGTTGCAGGTTTGATCCCTGGTAACGGTACATACAAGAATAAACCAATGAATGCATAAATAAGTGGAACTACAACTCTCTCAATCTCTCTCCCTCTGTCTCTCCCTTCCTCCCTCTCTCAAATCAATATATATAAATACATACATAATATACACCGTATTTTGCCATGTATAATGTGCAACCATGTTTTGTGTGCATTATACATGAGATTATTATACCCATGTATAATGTGCATCCTTATTTTTCCCTCAAAAATTTGGGCAAAAAGGTATGCATAATACATGGCAAAATATGGTACATAAATTTCCACTGTGCTGAAATAAGTCCTGTGATTTTCCTTTGTTTTACCCTTATAAATATATATATATTTTAAAAAGGTATCTCACTTTGATTCTTAGATTTGGCGGCGCCTGCTTTTTAAGTGCACTTTTGAATGACCTAATCTAATTGGAAAGTTCCTCATAATAGACTCTAACTTTAGGTTATAACTTCCTTGAAGGCTGGCAGCAGTTTGGTAGGACCCTAGCTATAAATGGAAGTTAGCCCACATTCTGTCTGGCCGCATTTTGGGGCTTCCAACCTGACAGTTACCAAGCTGAGTTCTTAGGACATAAAATTTTTAGGTTGTCTTTTAATAAGATTTTGCCATTATTTTCCTTTCCTCCTTCTTAAGAGCAGGACTATTGTACTTGCAATGTCTGAAGGCAAACACGAAGGGGTCTGAGTAGACATTGATTTTCTTTCCTAATTTCTGTCCTTCCACCTTATTGAGAAACCTTGATGGCTAGCAATTATAACAATATGAGAGCTCTCTAAAACTTTTTCTTTTCAATTTAGAAGGTTTTCCAATTCAAAAGACCCATCATCTGGTCTTGACAAGTAGGATCTTAATAGCAGCTCAAACCAATAAAAACTATGGATGCAAGATGGGTCCCCAACAGAGTGCTAAAAGATACAATCTTCACAGCATAAAGTTCACTTCGGAATTAGAAACAGCCATTCCAAAACAGGGAATCACGTGTCTCCTCCTCATTTTTGCATGAGGTGTTAAGATTCACTACAGTTGAATCTGCAGCCTACTCGGCTTCCCACCAGATGCATATGCATCCTCTGACTCTGGTGAAAAACAAGAGTGAGGGGCCCTGTTTTTACCACCTCTGGGGGGAAATGGGTAGACACCAAAAACTCCTTAGAGAGCTTGGCATGGCCAGAGAGAGAGCAAGGTGCACCCTGGTAAGTACACCCTCTGGATGGTGGAGGCCAGAGAAAAAATATTTTCGCTGGTTATAAAGGTCATGCTCTCAGGACAAATGATAAGGTGAAATATGAGAAACCAGACAGAGCAACAGAGAACTAACAAAACCCATGAGCACTCATATAAAACAATCAAGGGTTGCTAAGCTAAAGAAACCGGTTTCACAAATATTTTCTCCTGCTAATCTAAATTTAGAAAAAGAAAAAGACGATCTCACTACTCTGCTTCCACCAAACTCTGCAGGTATAGATCCAGGAGCCTGACTTGGTAAGAATTCTTAACTTGCCAGCTCATACTCGAGGTCCCAAGATCTTTCTACTGCAGCAGTTTTGAGGTGAGCAGTGATCAGCTGGTAAGAAATCCTACTGGTGGATGAGAAAGAAACTTTCCTTTATCCTTCAAGGTTCTTTTGTCTGGTCCAATAATTAAATCTACATAAGACAGATTAACAAGAGAAAATAAACGAAATTTAATTACATACATATATATGGGAACCACACATGAGAGAGACGGAGAACCCACCTACATGAGAGGTGTAGGGACAGAAAGTTAAAATGAGGTATATATGGTATTCTAAGCTTAGGATAAGGTAAAGGTGCTTTGGGAATTTAGAGTGGAGGAAGGTCATTGCGGGACAATAAGAAGAGCAGATGTTCAGTAATTAGTAGCTTGCCTGCCATATGGTATGGATAGGTCAAAAAGGGCAACACCCCTATTTAAATTGTTCTAGGTAATTAAGCTGGGCAAAAGTTTCTCTTGAGCTTGCAGGGCCTCAGCTGGCTTCAGCTCAAAACAGCCCACATAGCACAGAAGCACATATTGGGGTGACTTTTTCTCGACTCTGACAACTTCATCTGAAGTGTAGTAGCTACCTGCGTGTATGGTGCCTGTGATATGCAAAATTACTCCCTCCTGTGGTTAGCAGCACTACCAAAAGCAGTTTGGAAACCCCTTATGCAGCTGTCTGGGGCAGACTGAGCAGGTATCATCATATCACAGTAAGTTACACACGAGTCCTAGTCACAGACTCAGTTCACTTTTGTTCTCCCATCAGTTCCAGTTATCAGTAACTCCCTACTTGTCAGGGTTCCTCCTTTCAATAGTGTACTTCTGTAGCGAGGTTAGCTTATATCTAGATTCGCTTTCCAAGGTATGCTCTATACATTATTGGGTTGCTCCCCTGACAATAGGAAAAGATTCAAAATCAACAAAGGGTTTGGGAAATTATATATTAATGAAATTAATCCAATTAATGTTATAGTTAGTGTCTCTGTGAAGATAATAGGATCACAAAAACTCTATTAGTGCCACCTAATTGGCAGAGGAAAAATGGTATGCATAACAGGAAATTGTGTTGGGTTAAAACTTTTAAGGGTCCGGTATATACCTTGTATCCCATAAACTGAGGTGAATTGGAACCTACCTTAGTTTGTAGATAGTGAAACAGAACAATTCATTTGATGGAGAATTTGAAATGAAACAATCTCACGCTAGGTGATAGTGTAACACAACAAGGTGGAGACATCGCAATTTGACTTTAAACCCAACAAGGCAAAAATAAAATAAAATTACAAACCCACTTCTTACTATGTCTCTCTCTCTTGAATTTCTGAATATTTTTTACTTTCTTAGAAAGAAAAGGGTCTGATAGTAAGGGAGTATCCCCTGATCTTTGGGAAAAAATTTCCCCAAGACAGGGATACAAACATATTTGTTATTTGAAAAGCTCACTTGGGCTGTTTTATGGTAGATGGATTTGAGGAAAGCAAGAGTGGAAGTGGGGATAGCAGTCTTCCAGGCGATAAACAATGGTGGAAATTAGATGAATGTGAGAGATCTGTATGAGCTATAAACACTTAGACTTAGTGATTAATTGGGTGTCAAGGATAAGCAACAGGAAGAGTCAAAGATAATTGTCAAACGTGACTAGAATTTTCCACAAAGGCCTTAAGTAGACATAAGTGGAAAACGTCCAGGCTTTGCATTTGCAATACAGGCTCCAAAAGGAATGCTTGTCCTGGTGCTGGCACAAGAAGAAAGTCAGGGCCTGGAACCTGCCCATTACACCTGGGTGACACTGCTCACTGAATGCATTAATGGGTACTGACACAGAGCGGTGTGTTCCACTTCAATTATCTTTTAATCTGGAGAACATTTTACTCAATCTGGCCATTATGCTCACTGTACACCAGACACACCTTTATGAGGTACAAGGGAACCGATAAGAAAATAAACCTCCCCAGCTGTCTATTTAGCTCATTTTTATCATATGATTTGCTGCTTTGGAAGTAAATTGAAGCAAAAGTAACTTAACTAAGTTTAAGTTGTCATTTGTACACAGCCTCAAACTTAAACTACTGAGTTTCTGGCTTGAGCACTTGACTATGTGGCTGGGGTTGCTAGTGTCTGAGGTGGGGAACATGTTCTTGTTGTAATTGCTATTATTGCAGTTGTGGGAAGTTCAGTTTTGGATATGCTGACTTTAAGGTCACTTTCATACTCCAAGTGGAAAGAGGAACTAGACAGTTGCATATATTTGGGGTCCAGATCCAAGGAGAAAGTTGTGAGCTAAAGATAAAAATGTCAGAATCCTTAGCTAAATAGATAGAAACTGAACTTATGGGCATGAATGAGATCATCTAGGGAGAGAGGATAGTTAGAAGAGAAGAGGGCCAAGAATGGAATCCCGAGAATAACACATATTTGTTACAGACAATGAACAAGCTTAGAAGAAAGATGTACATAGCAGAATAGGTAAGAGAAGCATGGTGAGTCTGAATACCAAGAGGAAGTGTATTTCAAGGAGAGCACAATCAACAGTGTCAAATGCTGCTGAGAGTCATCTAAAATAAAAACCAGTGGTAAAACAAAACTCCTGGATTTAACAATCACAGGTTATTGATGGCCTTAGTGAAAGTAGTTTGGGTAGAGTGGTGGTAGCTAAAGCTAAATAGAAATAGTTTCAGCGAGTGCCTGTGAGGGGAGAACAGGGCACCGAATATAGACAACCCTGAGAAGTTTAACCTGGAAGGGGCGAAGAGATGTTAAAAGGAACATTTTAGGAAGTCAGAAAAGAGAAGGCAAAGTAGTCAATGTTTAAGTGTTAATTGTTACTCATATTGAATTCATAAGCATTTTTTGATCACATGGAGTATAGGACAAGGAACTAAGAATTGAGAGATGAATAGACAAAAGTCCCTCCCCTGATGCTCAAAGTTTAACAACGGAGAACAGACAGATCAATAATCATGTACGAGGGTAGTACAGTAATAGATGTGTTAGATTTAGTGATAGTATAGCAGTGGTTGGGGAGAGTACGCTTATTACAAAGGAGATTGGGAAGACATTAAGGTAACACTTACACTGAGTTACGAATTCTTGTTTGCTAGGATGTCTATGAGAAAGACACCTCAGATGGAGAGAAACCCATAGCTCATTGGAAAACTGCATGCAGCCTTTACAGATCATGGGTTCTTAGAATCACAATGTTTAGATATAAATCCTGTCACCAACATTACCGGCTCCATTACTTTGGGTTATCATCATACCTTTGAAAAGCCTCAAATTCCCTATCTATAAAATGAAGGCTAATAAGTCCTATGTCTTAGGATTTTAGGGAGGCTTAAAAGCTGTGAAGCACTTAATTCAGTAGCTGGTATACAGCAAATAATCAACACACATTAACTCTTGTTATTATTGTAAGATCTAAAATGCAAAAAGAGTTGCAAGGTATAAAATTAAAGAAGATAATCAGAAACCAGATCATGAGAGATTTGTTACAAAAGTCAGCATTGCTCCCAGAATTAATTAAAACAAGCTAGTACAGTTCTTAGAAAACAAACTGAAGTCAGGTTTAATTCAACTAAAAAAAGTTTTCAGGAAGCATCTTAATTACAATCTCCTGTTAATGCTTAAGGCAACAGGTATGTATAAGTACCTTACAGTCTACTAAATAGGAGGCTGAGATTGCTAACCTCTAATTGTTCACTGTGCAAATATTTTTACATTAAAACATGTTGTAACATAATGCATTATTTCCCATTAAGATTGTTGCTAAGCTTTTCTATTTTTTTCCTTTAGACATATTGGTATTAAAAAATGAACTGGTAATATGGTAATTCTTTGATTTTAGTAAAAAGGCTATTCCAACTCTACCACCAAAACACACAAGAGCTAACCTATCACTTAGTGTAGCTGACCTTGAGAGTTTGGTAAAGGCATTCATTTTTAAGGGTAGAGGTAAACTCCATAAAAAACTGCAGGTCTAAGGAAATTTGCATGAGGCCTCTATCCTTTTCTTGGTTTGAATTGATAAAGCTTTCTCTAGTCCCCCAAATCAGCGATTTATCTTTTAGAGTTTTATTTTGAGGAAGCCTTATGCTTTTCTTTCTTTCTTTCTTTCTTTTGGAAGAGTCCAGCTTCTCACGTATGTGAACAGCATTCTCTCTGCAGAACAATTTTTTCCTTGAAAAGATGATTCTGGGTCACCACTGCCTGGAGCACTTAATTTAACCTGTTGAGTGTTTCTGAAGTTAAGATCACCATCCTGATGCCTTCATTTAGGAATTTTCCATTTCTGGTGACTCCAGTGGTATACTCTTTCTACTGGAATTGTTCATAATGATTTTGTACGTGATATATGGCACGAACTGTTAAGGCTATTTTTGTGTGGAGTGATTTGTGTTACGTCCTGTGCTTGTTCCTCAATTTCCCTACTCTTTTTCTGACGGTCTCAGCCTATAGATTATGCACTTTAGCATATATATCTAGGAAGCTCTTGAACTCCTGCCAGCTATGCAGATCTTATCCACAGGCTTGCAGACAATAAACACATTGAGACGATCTCCGAGGACAGGGTAAACTCCTTCAAGCAGTGGCGTTCGATTTCAAAGTTGTTGCGTTTTTTGCTGTTGTTTAGGATTTTTTGTTTTGTTTTGCTTTTGGCCCAAGACCTATTGCAACATCTGTAACCCAGTACACAGTTAGAGGTATATGTGACTGAATAAAAAAATGTAAGTCAACTCTCCGACATTCTCCGAAATTTCTCATTTCTCACTGTTTCATATAAAAAACGTCACCCTTCCCAGGTAGAAACCAGCTGAATCGATGTTACGAACCACTAACGGGGTCGTTAAAGGCAGACTGGAGTCGCTCCTCTAGCTGTCTTCCGTTACAGACCTTGGGAAACGCGGCGCTTGCAGCTGAAAAGGAAGCGGCCCACAGACAAGTCGCGGAGCAGCACCAACGCTGGGCCCCGGGGCAGAGCGGGTTCTCCTCCTGGGAAGCAGCACCGCTCTAACCTACAGCCCGCACTCGGTGGATGATGCAGGGCTCGCCCCATTTCCCTGCCTTCCAGCTTCCTCCAAGGCCGTCCCACCCGCTTTATCTTGACAGCGCGAATTTAATTTCTCCCCTGCGAAGTGGGCCGAGCGCCGAATGATCGATGCTTCCTCCTCACTCCGAAAGCCGCCATTTTGGGGGGAGGAGAAACACTAGGAGCGGCCGCAGAGGGTCAACGGGATGTTGACAGGCTTTTGCTTCTGTTGCTAGCTGTGTGGGACCAGGACTGAAGAACCCGCTACGGCCTCTCCTCCCGCTGCCTCTCCGGAATGAGGCGTCAGCTCTCCCGCGCGACGACCCCCTGCCACCGCGAGTGAGTGACGGCCGGGCGCGGCACGCCCCCGGGCGCCCTCCGCTGTCAGTTACCCGGCGCGCTCCCACCGGCGCGCGCCCCTCGCCGCCAGGCTTGGCGCTCGGCGCAGACTCGCTTGTTTGTTTCTGCAGGAGCTTAAGGACAGGCCCAAGCCGAGACGATGCCTGGGAAGCTGAAGGTGAAAATCGTGGCCGGGCGCCATTTGCCAGTGATGGACCGAGCTAGTGACTTGACTGATGCCTTCGTGGAGGTTGGTGCAAGGTCCTGCTGCTCAAAACACAGGGAGCGCCAAGCCCTGTGAAGGATTCTACCTGTCTTGGCCCCAGCCCCTTAGCCCACTCCCCTTATGACAGTCCCGTGTGCCTTGCTTGTCCAGCCCTCTCTGGAGGGCCGACTGCCGAGACTGCAACCCATGTGACTGGGTGCGCGGCTTGCAGGCGTCTGCGGCACCCTGCGCCGCGCGGGGAGGCTGTTACTGCTCTGCATGCTGGGGTGACCCTGATGTCAGGGCTCATTACAGGCCACCTGCCAGTGAAGAGTTCCCAAGGCGTGTCCGCGGGGCCACCGAAATACACATGCACTCTCATGCATACACACGCCCTTCCTTTGGGGAGGGTGGCTCTTCACAATAGACTGATGGAAATGATGTGAAAGAATGCAGATACAGTACGTTTGGGCACTTGGAGACCTACGAGGGTCTCCACAGAGGTCTTTACCGTAGTTTTTTCTGAATCTAGGTTAAGTTCTAAAACACAATGTTAACACTTTCTGCCCTTGTCTAGGCTGGTAGGTCTGATGAGCTGTTTCAGGGTAATTTAGTGCCTTGGGGTAGGAAGTCAACCAAGTGCCATAGATTTAAATTGCAAAATTGCCGTTTAAATTTAATAATTAGTTTATAACTCATGCAAATTATCGTAGGCCTAGGCCTCAGAAGGTAATAACCCAGTCTATGAAAGAAGCCAAGTAAAAATTGTAATAAAAATTGCCATGAGCCAGAGGATTGGAACAATAATCATCTGACCTAGTAATACACAGACTTGATAGATTCATGATAATATGCCCCTTGATTTTATCTCCATAAAATATTCTTGATGTTCCGTAAAGGTTCTCCAACCTAATAACTGCAGTTTTGTCCCCAAACCCTGCCGGGGTAATTTTAAACATCAACTTCGTTTGAGAAACAGTTACTGAGTGTGTTCTTGGGCCAGATGTTAGGTAATGGGGATACATAGATCCTCAAAGGCTATGGCCTTTGCTTTCAGGTAGCTCAGAGACTGGCCCACAGTTTAGGTTAATAGCTAATAACTAATATAGTTCCTTTATACCCGATAAGTAATGTATTGAGTCTTTTTTTTTAATCCTCACCTGAGGACATGTTTATAGATTTTTAGAAAGAGGGGAAGGGAGGGAGAAAGAGAGGGAGAGAAACATTGATGTGAGAGAGAAAAGTCCATCCGTTGCCTCTTGGACGCTCCCTGACGACTGACTGCAGCCCAGGTATGTGTCCTGACGGGAAATCAAAGCCTTGACCTTTCAGTGTACTGGACGACCTCCAACCAACTGAGTCACACTGGCCAGCTCTGTTGAGTCTTTTTATTGCCAGGCCTGGGCTAAGTACTTTTTAAGTTTTTATTTATTGATTTTAGAGAGAGGGGGAAGGAGAGAGACAGAGAGAGAAAGAGAGACAAAACACTCCTGCTATTGTATTGTTAGTATCCCATATCACAACTGAGGCAACTGAGGCTTAGGAACAGTAACTAATTTGCCAAAGGTTACTTAACCTTGTAAATCTCCATAGCCTCATTGTCTGTTCTTTTAGTGCAGCTTCTCCAAGCAAGATGATGACTGTTGTTGTAGAATGTGGAAACTTAATTCTGTTTCTGAAGGTTTAAGGAGACGTCCTAAAACAGTGACATTTGAGCTGGGTCTGGAGGGACACTCAGGATTTTTACAAGGCAGAGGGAACATCAAAGGCACAGAATGGGATATGTGGTATGCTTAGAATGTTTGGGATGTGTCTGCAGTAAAACAGTATATGTGGGTAGTGGAAACCATGGGTGATAAGGCTGGTTTGGTAGGTTGGAGTCAAGCTTCATTTTCTATACTGAAGAAATTTTCCTTTGTTCTATAAGCAGGGGGTTAGCCAAAGGAGCTTTTTAATCAGAGATGAAATAAGATTACGATTGTATTAGGTTGTTTCTTTGTAGGATGACTTGAATGATGGACTGGACAGATGAGATACGAGGCAAGGACAGCAGTTAAGAAGGTGGTAAAATTATCTAGGCAATATGTGCATGTATAGTATGGCAATGGGAAGAGTTAAAACAAGAGATCTGAGGGACATTTCTTGTCAGGCTTTGGTAACAAAGGGTTTTTGCTGGTGAGGGAGGGGTTGGATTCAAGGGTGTCTCATTGATTTCTTTTTTCATTAAAACAATTATTGGGTGTCTCCTATTTGCCAGGCCCCACGTTAATCACTGGTCTAGCTGATGCAGATATATATTGCTGAACAAAATAGACTTGGTTCCTGTTTTTATGAACCTTATATTTTGGTGGGACAGACAGACATTAAAAAGATAAAGAAATGAATAAATATATAATTACAAGCGGTAGTGAATGCCATGAAAGAAAACAATGGGGAGAGAATAGCAGGGAACATCTACTTAAGATGGAGTAATTGGGGAGGCCTTTGAGAAAGTGTGAATTACACAAAGA
The DNA here is from genome assembly GCA_004026545.1 of Mormoops blainvillei. NCBI lineage: Eukaryota > Metazoa > Chordata > Mammalia > Chiroptera > Mormoopidae > Mormoops > Mormoops blainvillei. The sequence continues at coordinate 89,322 of PVJD01001879.1, read as the reverse complement.
CCTGCTGGATGGGAAGGAGGTGCTAGCTGCTCAGGGGTTGTCTGTGTTTGTATAGGGGAGTTTGAAGCAAGAGAGGCTGGAGGAGGAGGGTCTCAGCAGAGGGAAGATCCTGAAGAAATTTACTTTGTTTTAGGAAGTGAAAGATGTGTGTGGTTGTCATGTTGTATGTGAAGAGGAGAGTGTATAAGATAAAGCTGGGTTAATCCAGGAGCCAATCTTGCAGGATCTCAAAGGCTCTGGTTAGGAGATTGGATTCTATTGTAACTTCAATGGGAACCAGTTGTTAAGATGAGCACTTTTGTTGCTGTCCGGACAACAGAGTGAAGAGGGAAAAGAGCTGAAGTAGGCAGCTAGCTATGAGATTCTACACTAGTTCAAAAAAGAGGTGGTAGTGAAGAGAAGTGGATGGATTCCAGACATGCTTTGAAGATAGACTCCAGAGGATTTGTCGGTGGATTAGAGTGGGGAACAGGGAAAGGGAGACTAAAAGATGCCGCCTAGATTTCTGGAGTCCTGGGGTAATTTTCAGAGACTCCATGGATTGATAGTGATTGAGTGGGTGGAAAGTCACCTTCCCTTTGGGCGTTTATATTTGAGATGCCTTTGAACCTTCAGTTGGAGTGATCAAGGAGAACTTGGATTTGTGAGTATAATGTTCAGAAGAGGGGTATGAGTTAAAAATGAGCTCACAAAGGCCAGTGCTTCTTAACTTTGTGAGAGACCCAGGGTCCCCTTTATATAGCAGGCATTTTGAAACCCACCCTTTACTATCTTGGCATGATATTAAATAGCTAATATAATCTTATATATGTTCACAATTTAAAAAATCAATATAGTACTCGCTTCGGTAGCGCATATACTAAAATTGGAATGATACAGAGAAGATTAGCATGGGCCCTGTGCAAGGATGACACAAAAAATGTATATAATGCTCTGTGATATGACAAAGAAATAAAATCATTTTTAATATGTTATTTCAATATAGAAGTACTTGTTCATGACCACAGTGGATGACATGAAGTAATCAGATTGAGTCCATGAATATTTATTGAGCCTTTGTATAAATCACATAGTGTACTGGATATCATACAGCATACCAGGGATACAGCAGTGAATAAAACCAAAATTTTTTTAGTCATGGAACTTGCATTTCATTGCGAGTCGGGAGTTCATAAAGAAAGTAATTAAGTGAAAGATGAAGTATGTTAGATGATGAGAAGTATGCCACTTGGAGAAAAAATAGAGCAGGGGTGCAAGATAAGGGCATGCCTGACCTCTGTGTAAAACCGCATGGGTATGACTGCTCCTTGGACAGTGAGGCAGTTGGGTATGTTTGGCATCTCAGGGCTTTATTGCCACTGGCTATGTGATTTTCCAAAATAGGAAAAAGACGAGTTGTCCCTTAATGTATATGATGGTTGTATTTCTTGATAATTATGTATATTAAAACCCCATCACACTACTCTTATCTGTAAAACTGAGTTAGTTAGGTTCTACATAGATTTTTCACCCATGTGACTATCAGGTGGGACATTAGAAAGTTACAGCGTGAGATGAGTCTTCATTGATGGGGGCTATTTCTTGCATTGTAGGATACTACCATCTCTGGCCTTCCTCATTAAATAGTACTACTAATTGTTGCCAAAGCAACCCTAGAAATATCTAAAGTTCCCTTAGAAGCTGGTCCTGTCCCTTTTGCAAATCTCTGACCTGGAGTGGGAAGAGAGAGAAAAGGAATAGATCCTTGAAAAACATGACATTATGTATTTTATTAGAAGTGGAGGACTAGGGGAAGGAAACAGATTGTCAACCAGTAGGTAGGCGATAAAACAGGAAAGTAATGTCTCAGAAGGCAAGAGAGGAAGTTTCTAGAAAGAGGGCTCTCTCAGTTGTTCTGTGGCACTGAGAGGTCAAGTAAGAGGACAGAGACGTCACTGGATTGGGTAACATGGAGGTTGTCACTGATCCTGACCAAAGGAGTGATGTAGGCAGAAGCTTATACTGTAGCAAGTTAAAGACGGTTAAAGCACATGGAAGGTGAGGAGGCAGGAGTGGTATGACTAGGCAACTGTTTCAGGAAATATGGTTACGAAGGGGAGAGGAGACAGTGTGGTGTTTGGTGGAGTAAAAGCCTTTAGTACTTAAAAAAGTAAATTGGAAGATAATAGAACATATTTGTGTGCTAATAGGAATAATCCAGCAGAAAGGGAAAGATTAATGCAGGAAAAAGGGGATCATGAAGGATTATAATTTAATAATGGGATAAATTATATGAGATAGACTGTAAGTGCTTTCTAACCTCATTGGAGAGGGACATGATGAAACCTGGGCTGGTGATGAGAAATCTTTGCTGGGTTTTAATAATGGTAAAATTTTCACAGGCAGAAAGGAAAAAGGAGCATTTTTTAGTTGAATAGGACAAACTTGGTCAAAGCAAAGGCAAGATAGAACATATGTAATTGAAGACAGGGTTTTTGTTAAATAGAAGTGAGAAATATAATTTGGCTATGCAGGCAGGGATACAGACTACCAAGTGACCTGAAAGCTAAGGGGAAAAGTGTGCAGTAGAAGTTGTCTTAACCAACTTCCATTAACTGACTCGTTATAGTACCAGTGTTCTGCATTCCTTTTTTTCTTTTTTTAAGATTTTATTTATTTTTAAAAAGAGGGGAAGGGAGGGAGAGAAATATCAATGTGTGAGGGAAACATCAGTCATGTCTTGCATGCCCCCCTCAACTGGGGACCTGGCCTGCAGCCCAGGCATGTGTTCTGACTGGGAATCAAACCCGGTGACCTTTTTGGTTTGCTGAATGACGTCCATCACACTGAGTCACGTCAGTCAGGGCTACATTCCTCCTATAAGCACATTCTTCAATACCCCATACAGTTAGATTATTCTCCAGTGTACTTGTGTGCCTGCTTCTCCTTTCATTTGGTTGATGTACTTTACCGAGAGGCAGTTGTTTATGCCAACTCTATTATTGTGCTTTATTTAAACCTTATATAAATTGGTGAAATAAGCTGACAGTGCTACGTAAAGACTTAAGGAAATAGTCAGTAAAAATTACAGTTGAACTAGATGAAGACTAAGAAATCTATGATTCTAAGTTCATGTTTTTTTACGAGCAGTTTTAAGTTCTACCACCACATTTTAGAGCAACTCAAACTGGCAGTTACAGATAATATATTATGGATGTAGTTTATGCAAAAAAAAAAAAAAAGTACAACTCTAAAGAATGGATACTTAGTTTTATGTTAAAAGAAAGGAATGAGCCCTGGCTGGTGTGGCTCAGTAGACTGAGTGCCTGCCTGCGAACTGGAAGGTTGCAGGTTTGGCTCCTGTCAGGGCACATGCCTGGGTTGGGGGGCCGGGTCCTCAGTTGTGGGGGCGCGTGTGAGAAGTGACTGATTGATGTTTCTCTCACATCAGTGTATCTCCCTCTCTTTCTCCCTCCCTTCCCCTCTCTCTAAAAATAAATCTATTTTAAAAGAGAGGAATGAATCTATATGTTTCATGTTAATGTTTACCATTTACATTGTTTTTAATAATCCTCTGATTTAACCAAGTTATTTGATTAATCAATCAAATACTGGTGCTGACTGCATTGTTTGAGGGAATTTCTACAATATACAATGTGAGGCATTTAGGAAGCCAGTGAAGATGAAGTAGTATTTAAAGATGATTATTCTTTTTTAAAAAAAATTATTTATTTTTAGAGAGAGGGGAAGTGATGGGGAGAGAGGGAGAGAAACATCAATGTGTGGTTGCTTCTTGCACATTCCCCACAGGGCATCCAGCCCATAACCCAGGCATGTGGCCTGACTGGGAATCGAACTAGCAACCCTTTGGTTCACAGGCCGGCACGCAATCCACCGAGGCACACCAGCCAGGGCTAAAGATGATTATTCTTGCCAGAATCTCAAGGATGAATGGGCTGAGACTCTGTACAAGGAAAGTATTAATGGAAATATATCTCAGTATTAAGGTGCATGTTACAAACTGTTCTGCTAAACTACATTATCATTTTGTGTTTACCCAGGAGCCTTTGAGGGAACAGGGAGAGGAAAGGAAATTAATATTAAATGAGTCATTTCTATGTATCAGACATTTTGCTAGGTCTCTCCAGGCATGATCTCATGTAATGCTCACAGCAACCACCGTTTTCAGAGGAGGAAGCAGCTTTAAGTACAGGTTAAATAACTTTCTCAAGGTAATTTAGCTAATGAGTGGGGAAAGAGAATGCTTGTACTTTACTAAGGAATCTCATTAAAATCCCTGATGTTCTTTAATAAAGTTGTAAGGCATTCACTCAATTGCTAAGTAATAAAATCTCCTTTGAATTAAATAAGACCAAATGGACTGTGATTCTTGTTTAGTAGAAGGGAATCATCACAATGTTGGCAAAATACACACTAGCCTTTTTCTTTTTCTGAAATCTTCAGTTTGGTTTGTTTAATGCAATATGGGGGCTATCATGTCTTTACTGTGCCTAGATGGACAGTTGTCAAAAAAAAAAAGAGAAACCCCTGCAATATAGTACTACAATATAGGGGATAAATCTGAAGGGGGTTTTAAATTATAACTTAAAAAGTGATATCCTATGTTTGGCAATTGAGCCAAAACCCTTAAGTACATTGGCTTTTGAATTGTTTTATAAATCTTAACTACATTTTACTTCAAATAAAGCAGTTTTTAGGTAAATTAGACATTAAATATTTCTTTGATATTTCGAATATTGAAATGTAATGAAAATTAAATTAGTAAATGAGCAGTAACCGTGATTCTTCTGAGGTTTCATTTTCCCCAATTAAGTTTCATTTCCTTAACATTTGTGATTTAAAATTTTTAAAAATTATGCAAGAACTATCCAAACAGCTCCTCTTTGAATACTCAGAAGTAAAACTTGAAAGCTCCTTACTTCTTTCTTACTACACTGTACTGTATGCCTGCACCCTGCCGGTCCCTTCTTCAGAGATAATTGCTGTCAGTCACATATTCTACTATTTGGTCTTTTCAGTGATTATTTCATTGACACTTTCCCATGACAGTACATATAATCAACTTGACTCTTTAGTAGGATTCTTTAGTTAGTTATTCAGTCACTTTCCTGTTGAATGGCTGTTTCGTATTTTGTATATTTTGTGGGGGAGGATGCCTTATGTGAAAGTAGTTCTTTAGGATAAAATCCTGGAAGTGGATCTAGAAATCTATAATTTGAATCAAAATTAAGTTTCTGTCATTTGGGTTTTATTTTAATTTTTAGTGTTTTTGAATTTTAAAATAATACTTTAAAAAATAGGTAATATATGTTCATGATTCAAAATCCAAAAGGCACAAAGTGCATCAGCCTCTCAATGTCTTTCCTTTAACGAAGCAGTCTGTTCTGTTCCTTATCGTGACCACTGTTAACATTTCTTGTATACCCTTCTAGAAATAATCTGTGCATATAAAGGCATATTTTATATGCTTTACAACATTTTGTCATATTTCTCTATGAAAATTATACAGTACACCCTGCTCTGCAAGAGAAAGATACAGCTTGGACATTGTTTCACACCAGTGTTTGGAGAGCTGCTGTATGGTTCTGTTTAGGACTGTGTTGTGTGGCATTACCATTTTAATTTAACCAGTGCCAAACTGATGGACATCTAAGTTGTTTCCAGTTTTTTGCTATTACAATGCTGCTTACATACGTTGTCTATACATTGTATACCTGAATTAAAAGGATATAGGTATTTAAAATTTTGATGTTATGTTGTCAAACTGTAGTGTAGAGACTGTTCTAATTTACACTCCCCCCAGCAGAGTATGAGACAGCCTCCCTAACACTGTTTTCAACTTTTTTTTATCTTTGCCAACCTGTTAAGTAAAAATGTTGGTTTAGTTTGTACTTCTCTTAGTGTGAATGAGGTTGATCATCTCTTGACATATTTAAGACATCTGTTTTTCTATTTCTTTGATTTGTCTGTTCATGTCCCTTGCCTATTTTTCTGTTGGTTGGTTGATTTTTTCTTATTGGTTTGTGGGAACTCATTAAAAATTGAATAAATTAGCTTTTTGTGATGTATTTGGTACTTTTCCTATAATTTCTTAAACTTAATCCTCTAGCCATACTGCTTAGGTACCATGTGATTGGAATTATCAGGGATAATGATATATCAGGGATAATGAATGATATAATAACTAGAAAAATATACAGAAGATAAAAAATAGCTTTGGATATTTTGCTCAGAAAATTTCCTAGACTGATTAAACATTAATATCTATAAGTATTATAATACCAAAAGTAGGATTATAGGTCAAAAAGGAAAGGAGATTTTATAGATTATCTGATCGAACCAGCATTTCCCAAGTATCACAGTGTACAAAACTCAGTGCTGGGTACTGTGATAAAGAGGACATAACCTTTAGTGAATTCTGAGGTTAGGAAAGGTACTATGGTGATAACTGATAGAATTAGGGAAGAATTGAAGAGACTAAATTTAGGAAAGGAAAGGCAGTCTAGGAAGCAGTTGCCTAGCTACTTCGCTCCTAAGCTCCCCGACTGCTTCTCAAGTCACCTGAAGTTTCTCAGTCTCCATTCTGGGCTGGAAGCGAGTCCCAGGGATTTAGCATGCTTTCCACCACCTTCATGTCCTTCTTGCTAATTTTGGATCTTTGTGATTTAGTGTTTACCAAGACTACTATGAAATAAGATAGCCTCTCCATCCAACCCCTTTCATTGTCCCTAAAGATAAGAACATAAAACCCTTAATCACCATAGTTTATTGCTGATCACTCTGGGAACACTGATAAGAATTTAAAAATAATATGGGGAAGTTAGAAGATACAACAGGGGTATATTTATTACTGAGTTCTTGTGATGGCTGTTGATCTGGATTCCTTTGCTGAGATGGCAAGAGAAAGCTAGCCTTTCACCTGATTTTATTTTTTTTGTCCTCCACCCTAAAACTTTCTCTTTTGCCTGGGCACCTGTTTAGTGATGGACATACTGATTCCTTTCTCCATACTGACATAATGGTCTGTGCTTTAATTTTCTTTTAGAGTTGGTCAAGCAGAGCCGTGGATAATCCCTAGTACAGGTGGAGTCTATAAAATTACCTGGAACCATTCATTCTTCTTTTTAAAAGGCTTAGGGGATAGTTATCTTTTTTCCCCTCCAAGATTAACCCTCCCATTGCTTGGCTGACATTAAATTTTATTTGTATTCATATATTTGATATCTGTATTTTATTTTATTATTTCTTGTTTGTTTTTTAGGTAAAATTTGGTAATACCACCTTTAAAACAGATGTGTATCTCAAGTCCCTCAACCCTCAGTGGAACTCAGAATGGTTTAAATTTGAGGTAAGTTCTTAAATGTCAGCATTTTTAGTGGGGGTTTTTAGGTGACCCTTTCCCCAGAAATGATAAGAATATTTTTTAATTTCAGGTATAACAGTTTTCCTGTACCATAAAAATATATCTTAGGAATAATTGAGTTAAAAAAAATTATGTTACAGTTAAGAAAATATAAATAAATGAATAGGAAAACCCAGATTAAAAAGACATTATATTATTATAGAGTAATTTTCTCTGAATTTTAGCAAATATAAGAAATCACGAGAATAATGTACTAATTTTTCAAAATTTGTTAAATTGTGGTAAAAATATATCATAAATATTGCCATTTTAACTATATTTACATGTACAATTCAGTAGCACTAGTTACATTCACAGTGTTGTACAACCATCACCACTGTTTTCAAAACTTTTTCATTACTCCACAGAAAAACTATTCATTTAGCAATAACACCCCAGCTTCTGCTCTCTGCAGCCCCTGTTAACTTCTGATCTATTTTCTGTCACTTTGAATTTACCTATAATAGATATTTCATTAAGTGGAATCATAAGTATTTGTCCTTTTGCATCTGGCTTCTTTCACTTGGCATATGTTTTTAAGGTTCATCCATGTTGCAGCATCTAGTAGAATTTTGTTCTTTTCTGTGTGCAAATAATATTTCATTGTATGTGTATACCACATTTTATTAATCCTATTTATCTGTTGATTGGCATTTGTGTTGTTTCTGCCTTTTAGCTATTGAGAATAATGCTGCAATGAGCATTGGTGTACAAGTATGTGTTTGAGTCCCTGTTTTAAGTTCTTTTGGGGTGTAAACATAGAAAAGGAGTGGCTGGTTCATATGGTAAATTCCGTGTCTAGCTTTGTGAGGCACAGTCAAACTGTGTTCCACAGGGCCTGTGCCGTTTTACATTCCCACAGAATAATATGAGAGTCCCAATTTTCAGTATCCTGGTAAACACTTGTCATTTTTTTTGACACACAAGCCATTCTAGTAGGTCTGAAATGTTTGCAGTATAATTTTAATGTACATTTTTATTATGAGTAACATGATTTCTTATGGCCAAGGACCATTTGCATTTCTTTTACTTTGAATTATCACCTCGTATCTTAACCCCCCAAGGAAGATATTTAGATTACAGAGATAGACTTAACAGGACTTGGTAACCAACTTGCCATGAAGAATGCAGATAAAAGTGGTGTCTCATTGGTTTTGATTTACATTTTCCTAGTTACTAACATTGTTGAAAATCTTTTCAAGTGCTTATTGTCTGTTATCTTTGGAAAACTGGCTATTCAAGTCCTTTGCTCATTTTTAAGTTGGGGATTTTATCTTTTTGTTTTTATAGAAGTGTTTTAAAAATATTTTATTTAAGTCTGATCATATATTTGATTGGCAAAATATTCTCACATTCAATAGGTTGTCTTTTCACTTGCTTGATAATTCCCTTGGGTATACAAAACTATTTAATTTTAATTTATTTATTTTTCTTTTGTTCCTCATGCTTTTTGTGTCAAATCAGAGAGTCCATCGCCAAATCTGAGGTCAAGAAATTTACTCCTAGGTTTTCTTCAAAGAGATTTTTGGTTTTAACTCTTATATTTTGATCATCGATTAATAGGCGAATGAGTGTACACAAAAAAAATTAACGTAGTTAGAGATTGGATGAACATTTTTGGAGAAATGGTTAATGGCTTAGTATATGATTCTTTTCCTTTCATTAAATATATAGATAATGCAGTAGTGGTAGGAAGAATGCCTTTGATGACAAATGATTCAGAATGGATTGGAATACAAAATTATCATTTTAACATTTCATTAATAGAAATTTTTAAATATGCACCGAATTAGACAGATGACTATTGAGGTACCCATGCATCACCTACATTTACCTTTACTTACCAAACTTGTCTTCATTCTACTGTTCTTGTTTTATCTGTTATCAGAAGCCTGTTTTTTTGTGGGGCTATATTTCAGGAATATTTTGTAGGAATATTTTACAAAAATTTTATCCATAAAATTTTAATTATGTTTGTCTTATAGAAAAAGACCCCCTTTAAAAAAATAAACCATCAAGTCATATACTTTAATTCTTATAATAATCTTCAGAGTCCGGATTGTTAGCCTAAAATCAACAAGAAATTAAACAGGAGATAGGAAAAGGCATAATGTTTCATAATTAAGTTTTAAAAATTTAACCAAAATATTAGGATTTCAGAGCTATCACTAGACCAAACCATATATAAGGAAGATACAGTGATTTCAGTTAACCACAAACTCAGCCTTCATTAACACTATGGGATATCTGTTGTAACAACAAACATTCATAGACTGTTTTTAAAGAGAGAATCTTTTTTTTAAAGATTTTATTTACTTAGTTTTAGAGAGGGGGAAGGGAGGGAAAAGGAGAGGGAGAGAGTTCTTTTGCTTCTTTTGTTTTTTGCCTTGTTCTCTGTCTTAGTCAGTTTGGACTGCCGTAACAGAATACCATAGACCAGGTAGCTTAAACAACAGCATATCTTTCTCACAGTTATGGATGCTGGGAAGTCTGAGATCAGGGTACCATCATGGCTAGGTTCTGGTGAGGGCCGTCTTTCTCATTTGAGGATGGCTGTTTTCTTGTTTTGTCCTTACATGGTGTGGAGCAAGAGATAATCTCTCCCTGTCTTTGCTAAGAAGAATACTAATCTCATTCATAAGGGCTTCACCCTCGTGACCTAGTTCCCAGTACCATAACATTAGGTATCAGGGCATCAATGTTCTATTTTGGGGGGACACAAACATTCAGTCAGTTGCATTATAGTCCCTGTCTTTAGCACAGTGTTTGGCACACAATAAGTACTCAATAATTAGTAAGTAAAAGAAGGAGAAAGAAAGGGTAGACATTTACTTCATGAATTTAATTCATGAACTTAAATGGTTTTTTTTCTTACAAATAATGTTAGTTTTGCTTATACTTTTCTTCTCTGAAATTGTCCTTAGAAATTATGGTGTCATTGAGCTCATTAGCATCCTTAGTCTATAGATAATATGTAAACTTTATTATGACATTTCTAAAGCATTTTTGTTGGATACCATTGGTAGAGTAGTAAAACACAGGGTAATATGTATATGAATTGGATTTTTTCCTCCAGAAATAAGTAATCATTTACATTTGCTACATGTATACATTTACAGTAATGAAGATTTTTAAATTATAAGATTTAATTTTAAGATATCCTTTTAGGTGGATGATGAAGATTTACAAGATGAGCCTCTACAGATCACAGTTCTTGACCATGATACTTATAGTGCAAATGATGCCATCGGTAAAGTGTACATTGATATTGATCCTTTACTCTACAGCGAAGCTGCAACAGTCATCTCAGGATGGTTTCCAATTTATGATACCATACACGGTAAGGAGTATATTTTAAGAAAATAAATCACAATCTTTTAAATTTATTCTTAAAGACTTTTGTGTACACCTGGTGGTTTTAGGGGCATAAATGGTGATGGATGGAGACTTGACTTGGGGTGGTAAACACACAATACAGTGTACAGATGATGTGTTGTAGAAATAATTCTGTACCTGAAACCTGTATAATTTTGTTAACTAGTGTCACCCCAATAAATTCAATAAAAAGAAAAGAAAGAAAATAGGAAAAATTATCTTTAAAAGATGTCATCTTTTTAGACATAGTAGTCAAGTATTGTTGGTAGAATTGTTTCTTTTCTGAACATACTTTGAAAAAATTTCCTGAGCTAACTTTGTACAATATGGTAAATAAATGCATTATTTAAAAATCACCTCATATTTGTACCCTATGTTTCTAAAATCACGTTTTCAAACTGTATTCCATTGAGTTAGACGTGATAGATATTTGCAAAAATGTAACACAGTGCTACTCTAGTTACTTTTTTGTTTTTCCAAATATAGTTGTCATAAAACCATTGCTTATATTAACATAGATTTATCATTATTTTAAATGGAGTAATAGGCAAAGATTTTTTTAAATTCTCAATTTTAATTTATAATATGGTATATATTGGTAGATGTAAGTCACATATACAAAAACTCTTTGAGGTTCTCAATAATTTTTAAGGTTGAAAAGGGTCCTGTGATTAAAAAGTTTGAGAACTGCTAGCCTGAAAAGATGCAGTCTTTTTAGAATGGTAAATCGTCCTGAAAGGAGCTGGTAAATGTTTTTATCTTCTGTCTTGCATCTTTCTGCCTGTTTTACATTTTTGACCTGTCAATTCCACTGATAGTCATTTATTATAAGAAAATAAGATGTTCATTGAGATATATATATATATTTATTGTGATGTTACTGATAGTCTGTTATTATTTACTAATGTTTAAATTTGTAAAAATAAGTTGCAAAATAGGATTTACTTAAATAATTTAGAGCATATGTAACCATAACTTATACAGCCATAACTAAAGCATGTTTTCATAATACGGCGGCATAAGGGAATGTGCATGATGTAATGTGAATTGCAATATCCAGATTATAATACACTATACAATGATCCCAAATTTGTTTAGAAACAAAAGAATTGTATATATGTAATGTTACTGGCTAAATTGGCCGTATACATGATAAAATGTATATACTTCAATAGTTTCATTTCTGGACCATAATTCCATTTTTTCCTCTTTGTCCTCTTTTGCTTTTTTCCATACTTTTTACCACGTATAGAGGGTGAGGTAAAAGTAGGTTTACAGATGTTCATATGGAAAATAATATAATAATTAATAAATAACAATACAAGAATAAACTCTGTGTTTCGTGTACTCACAGCTGTAAGCTTAATTTTACCCCACCCTGTACGTATCATCCTTGTAATCAGAAAATAAAATGTAGTCAAATGTTATATTACCAGTTAAAGCCACTGGGCAATTAATCTGGGCTTGGATTAAAGGCAATAGCTACATGAATGAGTGAATTTTCTAAACATTATATTAAATATTGCTTATAGTTGGTTCAATATTGGTCCTTTGTTAGGAACATAATCTGTTATTTTAGTAGGTAGATGAGCAAGTGGCCCTTCTTCGAAGGGTTCTTCCATAAATATGAATTCGACAAGAAGTCAGGACAGTAAAATAAAAATACTTAATAAATGTTTAGAGCTAGAGGCTGGGTCATTTTTGTTAGGGCATCTTGTGAAAAACTTAGCTTATTTTAACGTATTACTGTATATTCTTTGAAAAGAATAGCCCTGGCTGGTGTGGCTCAGTGGATTGAGTGCCATCCTGTGAACCAAAGGACCACCGTTTTGATCCCTGGTCAGGGCACATGCCTGGGTTGCGGGCCAGGTTCCCAGTAGGGGGCACATGAGAAACACGTTGATGTTTCTCTACCTTTCTTTCTTGCTCCCTTTCCCTCTGTCTAAAAATAAATAAAAAAAATATTTTTAACAAAAGAGTAAAAGTTCTTTGATTTAAATCAGTTGCATTAGTTGGTAAGAGCATTTACTCTGGAATCATAAAGATCTGACTTTTAATCTTGGCTTTATCATTTACTTGCTATTGACATTATACAAACTATTTAACTTTTATTTTTTATTTATTTAATTTTAAAACTATTTTATTTATTTTTAGAGAGAGGGGAAGGAAGGGAGAAAGAGAGAGAGAGGAAACGTCAATGTGTGGTTGCCTCTTGTATATCCCGAACTGGGGATCTGGCCCACAACTCACGCAAGTACCATGACAGGGAATTGAACCCACGACCCTTTGGTTCACAGGCCGGCACTCAGTCCACTGAGCCATATCAGCCAGGGCAATATTTAATTTTTATTAAACTTTAGTTTTTTGCCTCTTTAAAATGAGATACTACTACTACAGAAATTACATTACTGGGTTGGTATGAGCACCATGAGATAGTACTTGTAAAGCATTTAGAACATTATCAGTACTCAGCAAATGTCATCAATTTAAATGATACTCCTTTCCAGTTAGATTGGTTCAAATAAATGGAAGCTTGTAGTAAAAATGAACATTATTAATTCTTTAATGTGTACATGTTTTTCAGAAAATATAATAAATTACTTGGGATGAAAATAGGAAACAAAGTATTGCTGTTATGATTGATACATTATTTTAAAATCATTAATTGGCATTTATTTGCTTGATTACTTAATTACACTTTATTTTTTTAAGATAGAAACTTGATTTTCCTTTTGAAATTATAGGTATTCGTGGGGAAATCAATGTAGTTGTCAAAGTAGACCTCTTCAATGATTTAAATCGATTTAGGCAGTCGTCATGTGGAGTCAAATTCTTTTGCAGTAAGTAAATACATTTTATTACGCATTTAACAGGAAATTTAATAATTGATATATATGGGAACTCACATTACTATTTTAGAAGGCTAATGGCTTTGGTTTTAATACCAAAGAGAAAATTGTTAATTTTTCAGAAACAATTGTAGCCCCGGGGGCTACTTACCTGATTTTAAAGTAAGTGATACCTAATTTTTTACAAGTTCATACAGATATTTATTAGAAAATTCAGTAGGGCACATGTGTGGACCTGGTTGTTATGCCAAGGCCTGTGACCCACAGAGAAGCTGTCTGGCCGATCCCAACTCCAGCTTCTATTCCAGCCTCTGCCAGCCTATCAGCATGATCAAAAGGAATAACATTAAACATGGCCGGTGACAGCCACTCAGTGCCAGTAGAAGGAGTACCAGGTGAAGATTTCTGGATTTTCCCCAGAATTGTAAATAATCTCTATATTAATGGAACAACTTAACTTCATTCACGTTTAAACCTTATGTTTCATGGTATTGGACCAGAAGGTGGAGAATTGTTGTTTAAGCACTACATAAGAGTAAAACTCTGAGACACCTAAGAAGGACTGGAAACAAGATTGAAAACAAAGGTAGAATGCTTTTTACGCTGCATTGCTGCAAATTAATTTATCCTTAGAGAAATTAGATCTGGGTACCTTTCATTTGAGAAGGTAAAGTGTGACAACGTTTGCTACAGACCTAACTCAGAACCATACAACCAAGGGAATACACCTAAACCGACCTATACTGTATGGTGAACAGGAAGGCCTAACAGCTCATCTAGGATGCTGGTTAAAAGAAAATCACTGGCTTATTGAACTACATATCTCTAAGCATGATATAAAAAAATTTGGTATAAAGTAGTTGTATGGTGATGCATTGTATCTGAAGAGTACCTTGATATCGATTGGTTGTCATTAGTCAACAACAACACAGAGGGAGAATGACTTGTTGCACTTTCTCAATGAAAACAAATCCCACACTCTCTAATATCTGCATCTGGGGAAACAGTTTTCATGGGGCTAAATGTATGGCATATTCAGACTTTGTTCAAATGGGCCATCTAAAACAACATAGTTGTGGAGCCTTTTGTGGTGGATGGACATATGTATATCTTGCAGGAGCCTCCAGTGGCCTTAAAAACCATAATTATTGCATACCAACTTATGGAGAAGCTCGTGGCCGCCACTCATCAAATGCAGGTTTTACTGTTGTACCAGTAGGTCAACATGTATGAAAAACAAGATTAAAAATAACTGTCACATATTTGTTTTATTATTTCACAGAAATTAATATTTTGTTGCCTATTAAATTTCTCTTTCATAAGTTAGAAGAAGTTACTTTGGTCAAATGTGGATTTGACTATATTAAACTTTGTATAACTGTCAAAAAGAAAAAAATAAACCCAGTGGTATTTTACTCTAGCACAGGACACTGAAAGATAGGAGTAGAGCACTATAACCAAGCACCATGATACTACCTGAAATTACATAGGGTTCCACAGGTCTGGAGCCCCGTGAATGCCATACAACATGGGTCAGAATTGAGCAGTTTGGGGCAGTGCATATAGCTAGTTTGGATTAATTGGGTTGAAAAATCCTAGGTAGTTAACTTCAAGGCACAAATTTTTGTTGTCTGTTTTAAAAAAGTCTAGATGTTCTCAGGTTTTCCCATTTTTTTTGAAACTGACCAGATCTTAATTAAATCCAATGACATTTGGTGTTTTATATATTAAATGAGTGTTAAGTAGTACAGTCACTACTGAACCATAATTATTAGAAACTGAAGGGCTGATTACTCCTCAGATTATGTCAGAAGAGTTTGATTTTTGAGGTTGGTGTACAGAACGTTTTCATAGGGCTTTGAATCAGTAAAGTTTTTGTATTTATTATCTGCTTTTTATCTGTTTAGGTAATAATCAGCTAACTGACTTTAATTTTGATTTTTTTTATGCTTTGTATTAAATGCTATTTAAGAAGCCTTAGCTGTTTTCTAAATTATAAAAATAAAATTTATATCCATTATGCTTACATGGGAGAAATGAGAGTTCTCACGAAAGAAACTGATGATCTCTAAAAATAAAATGAAACTTAGAAGACTGGTTAATTGGAAATATTATTATATATGCATTTTAGATTATCACAGTAAAAGATGTTCTTATACTATATATCCAAAAGGTAAGAACTTAGTTGTACATTTTTAAAAAATTGAATTTAACATTGTGATTCTTTTAACAGCAACATCTATTCCAAAGTGCTATAGAGCTGTAATAATTCATGGATTTGTAGAAGAACTTGTGGTCAATGAAGACCCAGAATATCAATGGATTGATCGAATTCGCACACCAAGGGCATCAAATGAGGCCAGACAGAGACTCATTTCTTTAATGTCAGGTATTTTTTTTAAAAACTTCATTACTGATTGACTTAATACTCCCAAATTGTTTACTTGCTTTTGACATGCTACCTCAGATTTTACAATGATGACTGTGAATGGAAAGTGACTAATTCCCTGCCCTTGGCCCCTTCCTCCTGAACACATGAATTCCCATCTTGTAACAAGAAGAAATCTAATCAGAAGCTTATAATTCCTTCTTAACTAGGCAGTAAAAGGAAATTGTGCTCATGAAGTGGTATAGTGGAAAGTGCCCTGAGCAAGGAGGTAGGAAACTGGGTTCTAGTTTTTTTTCTTTAACATTTATTTGTAGTGAGATTTAGATAATCTTCTAATGCTTCCTGTTCACATATTGCCTTTTGGTAGTCCTTCTCTGACAACTTACAGCTCCTTCTACCCCTCCTTGCCACTCTTACCCAATTACTTTTCTTATTTTTTTTTGAAGAACTTATTTACTATCTAAAACTTATGTTTATATGTATATACAGGGTCTGGCACAAATAACACCCCTTTTTTATTAGAAAATCTTTTATTACAAAATCATAAGCATGTAATTCTATAACATAATATCACACTCAAGCATACCATGCGACATTTTAGGTAAAATGTTCACCCATTAAAACTGTAAATTATTACACCCATATTATTACCCTACCAACCACGCTGAAGCAGGCCTTACTTCTGCTGGACCCTGTATGTGTGTCTTTGTACACACACATTCATACATATATACTAGACAATAAAAAGTATAAATATTTATATTTAATAAACATATTTTAAGTAGATATTTATGCTTATATTACTATTATGTTTATACTTATATTACTTATTTATAAGTTTAATTATACTTATATTACTTATAAATAGTTATAATTTATACCTATATTGCTATTAATATAGTTATATTTATTAACATTTACAAGTATGAATGTGTTATATTCATATTTGATATGTATTATATTTAATATAGTAAATAATATATTATACATTTAATTATGTGCTATGGTTGGATTCTACATATTTGTATTATATGATATATAATAATATATAATGCATAAATTGTAATTATAATTATGTTAGACTATATTATATGCTATATATTCTGTACGTTATACGTAGTATTTATGTTTGTTTACTTGTTTTTTATCTGTTTCTCCCTTTATGTGAACTCCACTAGATTTGGGGGCTTTATCTTTCTAGTTCATCCCTGCATATGTAGCACTTAGAAGAAAGGAGTGCCAGGCACATAGCACACAACCAAAAATTATTTAGTAAATGAATGCATGAATGAGTAAACCTTATTTACCACACCTGTAAAATATAGCTAATAATATCTTACATCCCTGAAAGTAGGATGCTGAACCAGATAATCTTTTAGGTTCCCCTCAAGTTCTAAAAATCCATGATTTTTTAGATTCTTTCATTACTACCCCTATCTGGTTTTATTTCATACGATGTGGAGAAATAAAGTAGAATGAGTTTTCTTCCATTTTGGTAGGTGAACTGCAGAGGAAGATTGGCTTGAAAGTGCTTGAAATGAGAGGAAATGCGGTTGTTGGATACCTACAATGTTTTGATCTGGAAGGTGAATCTGGTTTAGTGGTACGAGCCATAGGAACAGCATGCACACTGGACAAATTAAGTAGCCCAGCAGCACTCCTTCCTGCATGTAATTCCCCATCCAAAGAAATGAAGGAGTAAGTATGAATCAATGAATTGATCTTAAGGAATTTTTTATCTTTTACCTATACATTTTCATTTGATTTGAAACATTTTAGTACTGTCGTTCATCATACATTTTTTCCTATGGTGATTTTTCTTATCAGAGATGACTATCAATGTTTCAAGCTTAAAACTATTTAAATATTCCTAATATTTTATTTGTAGCCTAAATATGAAATTCAAATAAAGCAATAGAAAATTAAACTTATTCAGATCTTTAAACTGTGTATCTAAAGCATAAAATGAGTATTTTTGCATTGTGTGGAGTTGTACTTACTCTCTGGGGAATCCTTAAAACCCTGTACGTGATAATTCACGTACAATTTCCTGAAAGCAGGAAAGATTGACTTGTGCAGGGGTCTCAAACTTGAACATCTACAGAGGCCAAGCAGTTTATATAAACAATTGGATATAATTATGTAGGTAATAATGGGGACTGTATAAAGCAGATACTGGCAAACTCTCCCTGTAAAATGCCAGATAGTGAGTATTTCAGGCACTAACTGTGTAGTTTCTATCTTAGTTTACCCCCCAAAAAAGTGTTTGCTGATCCTGATCTAAAGGAAATTAGGCTCACACATTTTTTTAAAAACTATGATCCAACAAAACTTCTGTTGCCTGGATTCAGCCTACGTGTCATCATTCAACATGGTGGTGCTGGTGCTGTCAAAAGGGAGTATTTGAAAGAGAAACTTTCTGTCATAATGATCGGGCGAGGGAGATGATCCTGTGGGAGACAAGAAATGCTGGCTATCCTACACAGCCTGGGACAGTTCTGTGCAACGGAAACTTGTTCCATCCTAAGTGTCAATAGTACTTCCATTGAGAATCACTGATCTAGAGATTCTTCTAGCTCGAGGGTCAACAAACTTTTTCAGTAAATGACCAGAAAGTACAGCAACTCTGCTGCTGTTGTGTGAAAGCAGCAATCAATAGTATGCAAATGAATGAGTGTGGTTGTGTTACAGTAAAACTTACTTCCTAACAAAACAGGTGGCAGGATGGATTTGGCCTGCCTACCCCTTTCCTGTGTCATCAGGGAGTCAGAATTTTGTTGTCAGAAAACTGAAATGTTTTCTAGTTCAGCAGTAGTCAAGAAAGGTTGACTAGAAAATAATCACACTTTTTTTTAAACAATCTTTTTAAAAATGAGATTTTTCCTCTTTATCTTAAGTTTATTCTTTTCATTTAATTATTTCCTTTCTGCTGGCCTTTATTTATTTGGATTAAATTTTAGTCACAAGAGGGAGTACATGTATTTCCTAATTTTATTTGGAAATACGTTGCAAGTGAAATAAATTTTAAATAAATTGGAAGAGTGAATTTGTTTTATATTCCATTTAAAATGTGCCTTAAAAATATATTAAATTCCTGCTGCTACAGGTAAAGTTGGATTGCAGAGGTAGATTTTGGGAGGAATTCAGCTTTTTTTTCTTGTTCCCATAGCAAATTTAAATAAGGACCTGGATCCATCCTCCTCCTGCCACCTTCATCTTTATCTACAACTGCCTGAAGTAGCTGTGATGTCTGAAGTTTTTCTCTTTTCACTAAATTACTTAGTGGAAAGAGAAAGTTATATTACCTGTTGGTGTCTTAGAATGATATATGGGTAGTAGAGGAATATTTATTTTTATTGTTCACACACTGTTACAGATGTCACCCATTTCCCTCCCTCCACCAAGCCCCGGACCACCACATTGTTACCTGTGTCCATGGGCTTTGCATGTATGCATATATGTTCTTTGTCTAATCTCTTCCAGCCCCCCCCACACCCCTGTCATCTGAGATCTGTTTCAGTAATGTAAATCTTCTGGAATTGTGTAAATTTTCTCCTTTTCTAAGTTTGTTATAGCTATTTGCCTTAAAATATTCACACCATGAAGAATTTGAGTTGCTTCATTGGGATTTTCTGAAAGACATCTTACTACCTAAGTTGTGTTATTTAAAAAGAAAACCCAACAGCCTCAATACTCAGGCTGCTTCATCTCAACTAGCTTCTTTGTATTTTTGATAAGGAGACAATTTGAGTGCTAGCTTAAAATTGTTTTGTGATTCAGTTGTTTATAATTATTCTGGTATTTAATTATAACATTTTTATTTCTAGACAGGACCTTGATAAAAGGTAGTTTGGATTATGTTCCTGTCTGAATGGATTTGATATTAGAAGTGCCACTAGGATATTTCATGCAAGGAGACTGATAAGAATTAAAACTCCCAAGAATACATTATGATGATACTCCAGTATATTTGGATTTTAATGTGATATCATAATTTAAACATTACAGTGTTCATTTTATTTTATTCATTTTATTTTACCTTTATTAATGGTGTGTTCTACTCCATCAGTTTTTTTTTCTTTTTAGATGTTTAATGTAATGCACAATATAAATTTTTTTGGTGTTTCTTAGCTGAACTATCTTGATGGTAGAAAGCGCGTTTACATATGACGCTTCTCTGCGTTAGAAAGAAAGTTCTAAGAGACTTTAACCATAATTTCTCCTTTATATGGACTGATAGTCACTTCAACAGAGAAAGAAAAAAACAAAAGCAAAACCTCACTCAGTTTGTATACAGATAAGTCACCAATGAGATGTTTGATTTTTGTAAGTTATATTAAACATAGTTTAAATTTAAACTAGCAACAGAATCAGACATTTGTCCTGTTTAAAATCAGTGATATTTTCAGAAAGTAGTCTGTAGACCATTACTGCCAATTAATGATAGCTCGTGTTTGAACCTTGACAAATTGTGATTGTTGGGAATGTCTGGGCAACGGAAAAGAAAAAATGCCAGGAAAATTTGGGCTCTTGGCCTGCTTTTAATTTGAATTCTAAAAAAATGGAGATATGATAGTATATTCACATATGATTCTTTTCACCTTATTGTGCATAAGCAAAGGCATTACCTAGTGAAATTATTGCTAATATGAAGTTCAGGATTCTTAGTTATATAATATACCTCCTTTCCCCACCCAGTGTAACTGTGTCCTTTTAGCCAAATTTCTTTGTGAAAATTGGAAATGTTATATATTAATGTATACCTGTGTAACATTTAAATCTATCCATACATACACATGATGTGGTCTGTTGCAGGATATAAGTTGATACTTAACAAAATTTTAACTCAGAATGTAGTTTTATCTGTTTGTTTAAATAATATATTCTGTTTGAGAGAGCTAGACAAAAATCACTTACATGTAATAATATTATTAATGTGTTTTTAAAAGTAGTGTTTCCTCAGTTTGTTTTGTTCCCAGTAAAATGTGTGTTTAAGCTATATACATGGTGTGCTAAAATATGCAATGTTTTTATCTGCTTATACTTGTTCATTTCAGTTATTTCTCTTTATGCTGTCATCTTTCTTAAGTACACCTATCTTGATGTTCTAGACAGAAACAGTTTTGTTAGTTAAACTTTCTCTGTGGAAAATATAATTACTTATATCAACAGTTATTCATATCTCCATTTCAGAGGTAATATAAGAACCTTATATTTGACTTCACACTTTTATGGGTATTTTCTCCCTAAAATACTGGGTAGTCACCTCTGTGGTGATCAAATAACAAACATTTTAAAGCAACTTATGTCCAAATCTTAGTCTTTTTTTAAGATTTAATTCTACTGACAATTTTGCTTGCTATTTTTCATATCCGCAGTCCTAATTTACTAATCTGAACCTTTAAAACTATAACCATATCCTGATGAATGAATATTTAGCTTTTTTAAAAACTTTTTTTCAACTTGTTTTATGCATGCTAGGGACTAAAAAAATAATTCCTCTCCCCTATCTAAAGCTCCTTTGAAATTATTTTAACATAACTTTGCTGTGTGTTGTATGTATTGTTTTCTTTTCTTCCACTTTGACCACAAATTCCCTCAGGTCTCCGCTGGTTCACCCTCCAAGCCATGGATGCCGCTCGACTCACAACAGTCCAATTCATACTGCTACTGGCTCACGGCTTACTCAGAACTTCTCTGTGTCTGTTCCCACTCTCATCTATACTGGTACGAGACTGCTCAGACTCTAGAGCTGGGGAAGGCAGGCCACGGGCAGAGTGGCTACAGAGGGCAGGCAGGCAGGTAGTATAGGCAGGTACCACAAGCCTTGGTTTCCTCCTTTTCTCACTTGAAGTCCAGCTGCAGTGAAGAAATCCTGTATGTAGCCACCACAGAGGCTCTAACTACAAGGGAGTTTTCTTCTAGTTTCCAAAGTCTCTTCCATAGATCCTCTAAGAACCCTGTTTTGTGTATGTGTACTGTGCATTTTTAGAAGAATCCTCCAGTATATATTTTTGACATTTCAACTACATTTGATTAGAATAAAAATTGGTGATTGGATTCTAAACAGAACAGCTACCAAAGCTTCTGATTTGCTTATTTTCTTTATGTACAAAGCTTGTTAAGGTAGGGTCTGTTTCATTCTGTGGAAGAGAGCTGTTGGAAAACAGGTAAGCAACTATTGTGCATAAAATGCAATGTTTCTGTGTAGCAGTATTAATTTTCCTCTCAGCTGTGTTTTTAGCTGTGGCACTCTTGATGCAATAGGATAAGGAAACGTTTTTTTTTTTTTTGACGATGTCTGTGTGTGTGCAAATATAAAAACAGTAGTGAATATTTACACACACCATTTGCAGTCTCATCATTTTTTCTTTCGTAACTTAAAAAAGCATTGTTTCTTTGAAAGTATTTTCAGCCATGTGTTTATTTTTTTGTTTATTTCTCCTTTTAATATTTTACCCCCCACCTCAGCCTGTCATTTCATGCTTTTTTTGCTTTTTTACTTGGCTTCTTAACTGTTTCAATGCAGATAATTATCTATCTGAAGAATGATGAATGGTTAAACAGCAGTTGGTTGACTTTGGCCTCATACCCAGCTCCACACTTAAGAAATGACTGCTGGCCCTGCCCCAATACTTTCCTGGTGTTTGGATCATGCTGCCTTCCACCAAGTCCTTTGGCACATGATTACTTAATATTTCTCCACCTTCTTCTGGCAGGATTCCCTTCAATGAAGATCCCAACCCCAATACTCACTCATCAGGACCCTCAACCCCTCTGAAAAACCAAACTTATTCCTTTTCACCTTCCAAGTCCTACAGTCGACAGTCCTCTTCTTCTGACACAGATTTGAGTTTGACACCCAAAACTGGTAAGGCACTTCCACCCACCTTTTATTTTTTTCTATTTTTTTTCTAATTTGTTTCTGTTCCTTGTTAGCTTTCCATCCAAGCCTTTACTCCAGTTTTTGGCATTTCAGTTAAAAGATAACACGAATAGTGATCATTTTCAGTTACTACAACTAACAATTAAAATATAAAAATTTTGTATAGTGCAACAATTACCGTGTTCAGAGATCTGCATTTTATTGATTTAATCATAATGTGGATATGAAATCCAGGATTTATTTTTGCATTACATATTTTTCATTTCATGCTCAAATTAAGGTGAATAACATCTTAAAGCTTTTGAAAGAAAGTAACAGTTATAATTTGCGATCCAATTCCTCATGCAATATAAGCATTTTGAATTCATTGTTTCTATTTCTGAATTTATTTGTAAGATTTTGAAAAAAATCTTAACTAAAATGGTCATTTTGGAACACATACATCTATTAACCTTTGTTACTTAAAAATGTTTGGTTTTTCTTGCCTTATTCTCCAGATTAGAAAATAGCAGCTTTGCTTTATTTATTGTTGCATATATCTCAATGTATGAAATTTATAATTTTCCCTCTCCTATGTGTCTTTTGATAATCTGAGTTTTTGCGAACATGTTTTATGACAAAAACTGATTAAAATTAAATTAGTTTTTTACTCCATAAGATAGAATTAACTTATTTAATCATTAAATTATTATTTTTGAGAAAAATAGAAAATAAATAAAATATTTATAAGTTAATAGTTTACAATTTTGTAAATATTATTTTTGCCCGGCAGTTTCCTTGCCAGATTGATGAAAACATTTTGCATAGTTCCAGTGTTAAATTTGTCTTTAATAACCTTATTTTTGTGTTAGACAAGAAGTTTATTAAATGACCTTAGATTTTATGAAGGCAACGTAAATGAAATCTAATTTTAGAACCAATGTTACTTCCAAAGTAAAGAAATGGTATTAAAAAAATTAGCCTGTAGATTTAATGTCTATTTTTATAAATGTAGTCATTTATGTGATACTTCTTTTAAAAGAATAGCTTTATTTTTACATATACATAATTATGAGTAATACCTGAATATAATTGATGTCTGATAGTAATAGATGCCTTGGCATGTAGCATCTTAACCATATTCAGATAGTAAGGGTTTTTGTTTGTTTGTTTGGTTGGTTTGTTTTTTAGTAAAGAATGAGATTCTGGCCTCCAATTCATGACAATCAGAATAAGAAAGATGAAAGAGTTAGGATAGTATTTGAAGAATACATTTTCTTAAAAATATTTTTAAACTTTGTTCGCTGACTATTTATGTGTATATTCCGGGCCACTTTTAAATATTATTACCTTTATTTTCCTTTGCCATACCACACTTAAATTTTTCAAAGTATTTCTTGGTCTTTCTGTTTCTTTTTATTTAATTCACCACAAAAGCCAAGACTAAAGAAGATTGTTAAGTAATAAATTAACTGAACCAGTCTACTCTTCTCTTAGCATTCCGCTTTGCACTCAGTTGTATTATCAAATGAAAACTTTTTTGTGTTTTGTTTTCTAGCCCCAACATTTTAGTTTTAAAAAATTTATTTATAATAGAGGTATTATTCTCATTTATTTCTATTTATAACCTACCTCTAAATAAATTATTTTGTTTTGCCTATAATTATTCACTACCTCAGTAGCAAATTTATAGGACATTAGCCATTTTTAGTCCTTTGGCTTTATCATGAGTCCCTGAGTATTTTCGAATACTCCCGAGGAGCATTCGCATTTCTCCTGGAGATTTAAAATGGAAAAGATGGTTCTTCTAACATTTTTAACACTGTAGTTCAGTATGTATTTCATAATTCTCTGCTTTCTAATTTACCCACATCCAAAATCAGTCTCTTGAGAATAGATAAGCTGATTATTATTCAGATTATATATAAACTGGGAAGCCAAAAAAAGAATCAAATCAATAAACTTTAAACTGAGAAAGTTGTTTTTTTCCATTTGTAGTTAAAGCTATCTGCTACTTTTCAGGTAGCTCTTGTTTTCTTTAAAAAAAAATCATATTGATTTATTTCTGTGGATTCTAATTCTTGACATTTTATAACATTTTATTTTCATTTTTTTCCTAAGTACTCAACTAGTCACAGCAGAATTTTAGAATGTTAATGTTAGGACATTGATTTCACATCTGCCTAAAACTAATTTTTACCTTTTTTATTCAGGCTGTTAACCATGTAAAGATTTTGTGACCCAGAGGGTATGTGACCCTTTGGTACTCAAATCTTTGTAAATGCAAACAGTACTATGGTCAAATTTGAGAATTTAAAATCTTAGAGGAAAAAGAAAAGTATTAACATCTTGAAGCTGGACAGAAAGAACTTATAATTGTATTTATTTAAAATTAATAATGGCAAATGCTTAACTTGGTACTGTTTGATTTTTTATGGGTATTCAATTTAAATACTCATGGGATATGATTTTTTTGTTTGGTTATTTAGTAACATTTGAAGAGCTATACTTTACCACTTTAAATAAGTGTTTATATTTAAGAGAACATGTTTCTGGCTTTAAAAATTTGTAAAATGCAGCGTATTTTAATCCTACACATTCTTAAGCAAAAGAAAGCAGATGATTTAAGTGTTTTTAAATCAACTAAAAATGATTAGAATGGCATGAAATCTTATGTAAGTGATTTAAAAATTTTAATGAATGCAAAGTTTGTAAAGGTTTTATTCAGTTTTAGACTATATCTTCTATTTATATTATGTGGGGTAGATGTCTTGCTAATGTCTTCATATGCCTAGTGTAATTTGTGTATGCATTTTAAAATTCATTTTTACTGTTATGTTTTGGTTCATCATTGCTTTCCTTATCCTGCATTTTCTAATCATCTTCTGAATCTACATCTTTTCTCTGCTACTTTCCTCCGCAGCACCTTACCCACAGAATCCTAGGATTTACCTGTATCCCAGCTCCCCCTCTCTCTCTTGTGGTTCCCTTCATCTTAAAAAGTCCTGTCTCCTCCTCTCGGAATCTAGCCTTCCCCCTCATCATTCTAGCCTTGTCAGCCCAGTTCTGAGGAAAAGTGTTTCTTTCAGTGAAGAGTTGTTCCTGGCTGCTTCTGGTAGGATCACATTACGTCAGCTTTATAATCCCTTTATTTTGAATCATTTTTGATACTACAAAGATGTAGTGGGTATTTTATGTAGGATGTACTTGTCATTTTTCTTATTGGCAGACAGATTTAAGTGATTAGCTTTATCGTGAGGACATGATTGAGGATTATTTGATAGATAATTATAAATACTCTGCTAAAATTATTTTATATGTTAAAAAGTAATATCTCTAAGGACAATAGATATGCATATTTACAATTATTATTAGGTTCTTATTACTGGAGTTTCTATTTTAGATGCTTTACTTTCTTTCCTTTCACACCAACTCTGTTCACATTGGACCTGTACCATCATGTTGCTAAACCATATGGTTACATTAGTAAATTATTCTGTTTGAATCAGTTTAAGTCTCATTTAGTAATATTCTTTCGTTATCCAGTGTTTTCTGTCTATTGCTTTAATTTCAAATTATTCTGCTGTATTTTCTGATATTTCATTTATCTCTACAAAATTACATTTTATTTTATGGCTTTCAATATGCTTCATATAAAGATCTTAGTTTCATTTCTATGTTTAGTATTGTATAGTCTCTAAAAATCATGTTTAGGTTACTATAAGAAAAGTAAATTTCCTTTAAAAAAAAAGAATAGAATGGGACTATACACATGCTAACCTTTGTTTCCTTATCCAAGAACAGCTAAAAATGTAAAAGTAAATTAGTTCCTTTTTAGAGTCATCACAGTAGATATGACTGTATGCTTTTTCAGTTTGGAAGGATGGAATATTGCTTGTAGAGAACTGGTTTCTCACTAGTCCTCTGCTTTCCATAATTCTTTGACCATAGTTAGTCTCTTGGTATTATCTAAAGACTAAAATTAGGTAGGGAAAGGAATTTAAATTTAAGCCTTTAAAAATACACCTAAGAACATGGGAAATTAATTATTTCATTCATAACTATGTACATTTGTGATGTGTCTATTATATGTTTCTGATTTTTAGTTTAAAGAAGTTTATGTTGATTTTTACAAAATGTGTGGAAAACTATGGATATTAATACTGTTTTGATATGCCTGTTATGTTTAGGAATGGGAATTTATCAGAAAATAGATTTGACTACATTTCAAAATTACCTAAAATTCATGCTCTTTAATGAATAAATTACCTAAATTCATTCTTAGAGAATTTTGGAATTCTCTAATAAGTACAATTAGTACTTTTCCTCTCTATACTTACTTTTAGACAAACATTTAATGTTTCTCTTATTCCTTTTAGTATTCTTAAATTGTTAGTATAAGGAATTGGTATTATGATTATTTTTTATTAGAAGAGTCAATTTAAAAAAATTGAGTATTATACAAATATTCAACACCGTAATTTAATTTAAGAAATAACTTTTAGAACAAATTAAGTTTAAAACTAGCTGTGATCAGTAGAACTTTGACATATTGCTTCTAAAATGAACTTTGTGAATAAAGTAAAGTAAAATCTGTGCTTAGCGGCTATCCCAAATACTTTAAATATTTGGATCATTGTAACAGATTTTGACTCATGATATTTATGAAGATGAATACGATTAATCTTTCTGCTTCTATAGTTCTTGTTTTTTTTTTTTTTGGTTATTTATGTACTGTTGTTCTGTAGGAATGGGAAGTGGTAGTGCTGGAAAAGAAGGGGGGCCATTTAAAGCTCTTTTAAGACAACAGACTCAGTCAGCATTGGAACAGAGGGTAAGAGTCCTTCAACATTCTTTATTTTTACACTGTTTATAAGATTGTATTATTAATCTTCCATGTACTTATAACTTATTCCCATATGATTTTGGTCCTGTTATCTGTAATATTGTAATTTCAAAGTCCAAACAACTGTGTTTAAGGTATCCAAGTTATTTGTTTATGAATAATTACTTTTAATTTGGAATAATTCTATAACTATTTTTGTTTTGCCCTCCAGTCTTTTATAAGTAGTCCATTTGCAAATATCCACTGAATGGTGAAACTTTCCAATTTTACATTAAAATAATAATATATAAAAGGAAATAATAGAAATTTTTCCAAAAATATTTTATTTGTGTAATATTAAAATAATTAATATATTAATATTTTTATTTGCTGAGATTATTTTTATCGTTAGATAATCTCCTAGTGTAAGAAATGCTCAGACTCCATATTTCTACAGGTTAACATAAATAATATGGTTGTTGAGTACTAGAGTACATCTCTTTTAAGTATTATAAGATTAACATTTCATTGAATATGCTGAATGGAAAAATGAATAAAGTTTTTGGATGATTTTTCTCTTCTTATTTTTATTTTTTTATAAACTTCAATGCTAAGGGAGGATCGCCTCATAGGTTCTGTAGAAGGCGGGTATGTTTCTAAACGTGTGAGAGCCTATTTCTTGTATTGGTAGCTTTTCTAGTTTTACTCTTGATCATTTAAGTTTTATTTAAGCTTTTAACAAATGTTGCCAGCTTTTTTTCTTTTTGTAATGCAAAGTTTGTTTTCTTTTTAATTTAATAGCATTATGAGGCTATTTTTTTTTTTTTTTTTTTTTTTACTTAACTAATACCGTGCATGATTTTATGTCATGTCAGTTATTTTAAGGCACAGTTTCATAGCTCTCATGTCTGATTTGGAAGTTGTAAGGATTTACAGAATTTTTTTTTGCGAGTTCTATTTTACACTACCATTTTATTTCTTTTTTATTTTTATTGATTTTGTTGATTTATTTTTATTGATTATGTTATTACAGTTGTCCCGATTTTTCTCCCTTTGCCCCCCTCCACCCAGCACCCCCCACTCCCTCCAATGATCCCCCCTTTTTGTTCATATTTATGGGTCACACATAGAAATTCTTTGGCAACTCCATTTCCTATACTGGCTTTTAATGACACCCTGCCTATTCTGTAACTACAAATTCGTACTTCTTAATCCCTTCACCTTTCCCTCCATTCCCCCAAAACCCCTACCCACTGGCCACCGTCCCGGTGTTCTCCATATCTATGATTCTGTTTTTGTTCTGCTTGTTTACTTAGTTTTTTTTTTTAGATTCACTTGTCGATAGTTATGTATTTATTGCCATTTTAATGTTCATAGTTTTAAAGATGCAACACAGCAAGTACTTATAAAAGGATGCATTTTATAAAACAAAGGTTGTTTTTTTTTCAGACAGCTTTAGAGAATACTAATGTTTTTCAGGTCCTGTTATTACAATCAATACAACAATTTATTTATTTATTTTTAGACATTCTTTCCTTGTGCTGAGACTATCTGTATATGGACCTTTGGCCTTTTAGACAAGGCTGGAGAGAGCAGAACTAAACTGTACAGAGTGATGAGACTTTAGCTGTACCCAGTTCTTGGCCTTATACCCTATCGGCAGCAGTTGCCATTCAGCTCCTCTCAGAGTTTGCAGTCATAAAAAGTCCACCTAAACATTCAAATCAAATCTAGAGAATGACTAAAAAGATGGAGAAGAGGGTCAGAGTAAAGGTGTGTGTGTCCACTTGCCATTTTTTAGTCCAGAGCTATGATCTCCTCTGTATCCCAGTTTTGCATTCTCTACAGAGTCCCTTAAACTAGGAATATTTCCTGTAATCCAATTATTCTAGGAGTCATATGAACAGAAAAACTTGGGTTACCTTGATGTTTGTTATAATGAGATTTTACCCGTATGTTGTGCCTGTGATTTTACTCTGTGCTGAGAACTTTTAAAAGCATCTATCTTTAAAAGAAAAAAAGATTCGAATCAACGAAAATTGTTTTGGATTTGGTTTCGATAAAATTTATGTTTTCAAATATGCTTTTAAACATTCTTAAAATTTTGGACACAGCACATTGGGCATACATCACTAGATAATCTTCATAAAATTAACAGCAAAGGTGTACAGAGCTATAGTTTTCACTTACAACCTTGTACAACCTGAGTTAGCAATATATTTATATAAACTAACCTTGTAGTATTAACACTTGAGTTTATGAAACCACTTATCTACCCTTGTACAAAATAAATAGAAAAAGCATCATCATCTTTGACTTTCCCTTTCATTGGTGGATGCCAATAATGTGGCTTTGTTTTGGGAAATATTTGTACCTAAGTATGAAGAATTCTCCCTTACGTGTTCACATATGTCTTAACTCTGCCATGTTGAACACTGGAGAAGTTGAACCTTGGCTACTTATATCATTTTTTATATTTATTTAAAAAGTATGTATCTCCACCCCTTGTCATCCTTAATAAATTGTATGGATTTTTTTTTTGAGGAAAAGAGAAACTTTGTCAAAAATCCTTTATTTAATGGGTATTCAAATAGCAGTCCTCAAAAATATGTGTGTTTTTTTTTTCCTCTCACAAAAGCATTAAAAAAAATAAGTTGACAAGATCTTGATAACAGGTGTCAGATTACTGGGAGATGAGAAACAGATTTAAAAGTGTTATTTAAATTTAGATTTCACCCATGAACTCTTTGCTATAAGGCAAATAGGTATATTTTTCAATATGACTCTTCTTTTACCTGTAAGAAAAATGAAATTACTCTGTCGATCCTGGGATGTATATTTTTCCTCTATAAAGAGACTTAGTTGACTTAGTTTAACCTAGTGTTTTTAAAATGTATTTGACTATGGAATCTTTCACTTAAATACATTTTAGTGAGGAACACACTTTGGGGAAACATTGATAAAAGGCAAACCTACTTGATAGATACTATCTTTTTAGGTGTGGGGGTAAAATTATATAATAACTCATAGAAATCCGACATGGAGTTTTATATGTAGAAAGTTTACTCTGGTCTCTTGGGACAATAAAAAACATATTTGATTAAAAATATACTATTTAAACATCTTCTAAGAAAAATCCTATTTAAATCTTTAAAATGATACTCCCCTGTGTTCTCAGATTTCTCAACATTTTTCATGAATACCTGCTATTAATAGATTTATGCTGTATGAACTTGGCTTATGTCAAAGCCTCAACATATAAAGTCTTATCTAGGTACCACAGGGCAAGATACTTTAAATACAAGGATTTTCCAGAGAAATGTCTTCTACAGCCCCAGAAAGTCTCATCCGAGTATTGAAACCAGGGTGTGCTTGGGCTGATCTTAAGGAAGCTGTCCTTTTCAATAGAAGAGGACCTATAAATTCATCAGGTATAATAATAGACTAGAGATTGAAATCAACTCTTTAACTTAATGTTTTAACCAGAAATAATGAGAAGCCAAATGATAAGGTTTATTGCTCAGAAAGAATATAGGCCCTCTTGAACTCAGTTTTTCACCTAAAACATGGAGATAATAGCACCTCCCTCTTAGGCTATGAGAAAGATTATAAAGCATAGTTTTAAGATACTTTGCCTAGGTAGGCACATTGTGAGCGCTCCACAGTCATTGCTGGTGACCATGGTGGAGAAGACACGTATTGAGCCTCATATCTACAGGTAGATATGAGGAGTAGGTCTTCTTGAGAAGATTGCTTGAAGACGTGCTTTTGGTTGAATAGCAGTGCATTTTATTTACTCTAGGTTAAATTATGTGTGTTAAGTGAGTGTGGATGTTCTGATTGGATCGACTGGGACTACATGTAGGACAGAGGTGAAGTTGGCAGAGTGGGCCTCTGCCTGTTTGGGCAGCTTTTCCCTTCCTTTTGCTGCTGTGACCCCTCCAGATGTTTTTCCTCTTGTTTATTTATTCCATCTTCGGAAATTTGAGGATAAGAGTCAAAGAATCCCTAATCGAGAAATCATTTTGATTCATTTTTTTATGCCTAAAACCTTATATACAGATGTTTCTTAATGTCTGAATTTACCCAATTTCTCAGTTTTAGAAGGAAGTGTTGCTTTCCATTTAGCTGACAAAACTTTTATTTTCAGTATCTCTTGTCCAGAATATTTAAAATATTTCAGTAGAAAGAGTAAACATAAAGGGCTTTTTAAAAATACTGTGCATCAGCATTTTGAGGAAATTGAAAACTTATGTTCTTAAAATTGAAAAAAAATTAAAGATCTAATTTATTAAGTAAAACACTCAAGTTTCTAGTAACATAAGCTTACCTTCACATTTCTCACTTAAAATATATATTTAAAAAGTTCAGACATCTTATTAATCAATGTCAATTCAATAAATTTAATTTAAAAAATCCTTCTTAAAAAAATGTTCAGTTGGCAATAAGGAGGCATTTTGACTAAATATTTTATAATACACTTATGTAAAATTCCCCTTCTGTCTTCTCCCTTGTTTTCCTTTTTCTCTGTCATCTGTGCCAAACCTACCCACTTCTGTAGACTGGTTTTTTACTGTTTTTTTACATAGCCTTAGTTTGCTTGTCCTTATTGATTTAAAGACTACTTTTAAATTCTAATTGAATTAATTTCTCATCCTATACACAAGCATATACACACATATATTTTATGCTGTGTCTTCATGGGGTACTGAGGTATATCAGGCTGTTTGCCTTTGTGCGAAATGACTCCAAGTTGCTATGCTTTGTGAATTGTGCTTTGGTGTATTTGTATTCTCTGTGCTTTAAGTTTGTGTTCTCCAGTCAGTAATCTTGCTGCTTTTAATGTACCTGTTTCTAGTTGTATTTTGTATCTCTTTATCATACAGCTTTTATTTGCCACATTTAATCTACTGTGGTCTAGAGAAAAGATGCCGATAGGTTTTAGACTATGTCCCTAAAGTTACATATTTATAATTACTATATTCCATGTTATGAATATGATCTGTGGGGATCTCTTATGAATGAAGTACATAAACTTTAGTACGTGGAATTATATCAGTCCCTTTTACTGTCGAGAGCCCTATTTTGCTTATTTTCCAATTCCCAGTTAGGTCTGAATAGCTGAGGCTACTGGTAAGTGATTTCTGGTTCAGTGAGCTACATTAATCTTGGTGGCAGGCAAGTCGCATATTTAATTCCCCTGACCCACATGCAATTTGTATAATGGGAGAGGCTTCTATATTTGGGCAGCTATAGGAGCTCCCCTTTCTTCCTGGCTACTGTTTCAAGGAATTTTCTTTCTCTACCATTTTTCTCTTCCATATTTTTCTTTGTCTCTAAATTATGAGATGGATGTCCCTGAGAGAGAAGGGAAGAATAAGGCTTTGAAGAACATGTGGAATTGTATTGCCTGCCTTGCTGTCATCTGTTGTACTTACCTCTCCCCTTTGCTTAATATACATTTATGAACTTACATTTTCTCCCTCTGCCCTGGTGTTGATAGAGTAAATAATCTCACATAGCAATTCCCCACGCACCTCAACTCGATACTTGCCCTGTCTTTACCTGTCTATGTATTTATTAACCCACATGGCTCAGCCTCTCACTCCCTTTCCCTGAGTCCCACATTCTTTTAGATCTCTAGCCCCAGGCCTTCAGAATCTTTACCAGTAGCCTGAATTGGGTGTGTCTGTGAGGGGGAGTCTATCCCACTAAGAAATAGATATGGGGGGTGAGGTAGGGAAGGGGAAGCCCCTCATCTCATTTCCAAGTCATTATCAGAGTAGGAGAATGAAAGGAATGAAAAGTGTGACCCTTCCTTACGTTGGAACTCTGAAAACATTTTTCTCACTGAGAATTGATAAAAAGAGTTAAGGGATTGTATATAACATGATATGTATGGGAAGATGGATTCAGAAATCTAAACATCCAAGGAAACTTAATTACAAAGCATGTGTAATGTATAATTGGCAACCTTTTGTTAAGGGATGGAATTTATTTCCTTATTACAAGGATTTTAACAAGCAAATGTTTCATACTTCACACGTGGTCAGTTATATTTTTCCATCGTTCTTTCTACTAGGAATTTCCATTTTTTACCTTGACGGCATTTCCTCCTGGATTTCTGGTGCATGTTGGGGGTGTTGTTAGTGCCCGCTCTGTGAAGCTTTTGGATCGTATCCACAATCCTGGTATGTTCTTTAAAACTCTATTTTCAGTGTTTCTTTTATTTAAATTATGATCATTAAAATTGATTTTTATAATGTTGTTTTTTAAGCCAAATCTATCTGAAAGTGAAATGCAAGAGTATAAACTGACACATGTAGCTTTAAAATATTTTCAGTAATCTTAATTAAAAATAGTCAAACTAAGTAGAGGTATAATTTGGTTACTTTTTAATGCAAAATAAAAATACAGATCTTTAACCACTTTTGGCTAAGGTATCACTTTGAGGGAATCATTAAGTACCTTTTGAGTCAGTTTTTTCCTTTGACCCAGGCAGATACAATTTGACCATTGTGACCATTAGCTTAAGGTGTTAATTCTTTTCACTAGCAATAACGCTTTACAGATTATTAGAGTTATTTCCTTATTTCTAAAAGAAGTATTCTTTTAAAGTGTCCTGGTAAACATTATGTAGAGTGCCTAAGAAGTAAAAAAACAAACCAAACAACTAAAAAAACAACTGCCTGGTTCCTTGGATTCTTTTGTGTAGCTATTTGTTCTTTGTAACTGAAAAAGTAAGAATAGTAGCTCACTTCTTTAAACTTGGGGCCATGATTATAAAAGGAAAGCATTAAAGTCCCAGTAATTTCAGGCCCCTGGGTTAGCAATGGGTTGGTGATTTTTCTAAATCTGAAATAAGCATCATAGAATAGCAGGAACTTTTTATGCAGAGTATGTTCTGGTCTCTCTCTGAGGAGGTACCCAATCACTTGCCCAAGTCATTTATTATTTTAATGGCACACATTAAATCTGAAGTTATATTAATATTCTTATTTGGCACATATACATATATATTTTTGAAAAATTTAAATTGTCACTTGCAATAACTTCTTCCTGAGACTTTTACCGACAGCTATAAAAAGACTGAAATGCTTTGAAATTATATATACCAGACATTGCAGGTAATGATTTTGAGGATATATAACATTACTATTGTTTTAAATTTAAAAAAATTGATCTGTGCCATGTGGTTTGATGTCATTTGTTTTGAGTTAATTACAGAGAAACAGTGGAATTTTTTAGACTCTGAAGATTTCAGAAAAGCCATACTAGCTAGGATTATTTATTAAAAACTTTAAGCTGAGTGAAGACATCTTTTAAGCATCAGTCTTCTTTTTCTTCTATGATTTGTTATTTTTTTCCCTGTTTCTTATTTTTCTGGTCAATTTAAGATCTTTTTTTTCATGTGGTATTTATACATTCTGTAGTATTTAAGGGCAAATTTAGAGTGATGCCAGTTTAGTGTAGTAAGACCTTCAAGACTATGCAAGGTTTTTATCTTTGTGTTTAGGAACTTGAATTATTTGGAAAGTGCAAGGGAATTCTGCATTAAGGTACCTGGCATTACTAGGTGACCCAAGGCTAGTTCACAGTGTTTCTACGGACCACCGATTCAAATATTTTGATAGATGGCACCCACTTATATAATAACTTCAAAACATGGTTTGAGGAATGTATTCAGTTAGTAGTAGTGTCTTTTATTTACTGAAAGCATTTTTATTGTTGCTTCCATGTACTCTGAGTAAGCTATAGAGTCTGGAGAACAAATGAAGGTTACTTAAATAAGTTTAAGTAGAGAACTGTATTTAAAATCATATTACTTTATACAAAAAACTGCTTTGTGGAGTTTATCGTACTTGCCAGTTTTAATCTAGCTGTATAAGAAATGTAAGAATCCAGTCCCAGGAAGAAACTAGGAGCCCTTATTAAGAATATGTTTTGTGTATTGTAATTACCAGCTTATCTATTCTCTTCCTTTCCTTCCCTTTCAGATTATTTTTTCAATTCACATATAGAAATTTTTAGTTAATAATGGACTATTTCTTAAGTGATTATGTGCATATACATATAAATGCTTTTAATGGTATATAAGTTATATTTTAATTTTGTTTTATTTTCAGTTAAATACAAATCAATTGTATATTCTAATGGTTCCAATATTAGTTTGACATAAATATTACATTCTTTGGATTGCTTAATATATTTATTATGCTTTAAAAAGGAACGTTTTCTTAAGAACATTTATTACTCTTTAGGCCCCTTAAATAATGATTTATGAAGACATTTCAATTTGTTGAAAAAAGTTGAAGATTAAAACAAAACTCTAGATTAGCATCCACCATAATGATGTTGTATTAATTTTATCACACTGAGTTACTCTGCTGAGAGAAATTTAGGGCGGATTGAGATCCATGTGCTAATGTTAAAAGTGTTGTTATTTGCACTCTCAAATGAATCTTGCAGCTTTTTTTTTTTTTTTTTGACTAGCGGGTATGGGAAATTTGCATTTCACACTGAGTGTAGAAGGGGAAAATATCCCATTTTAAAACCACTACCACCTGCTAATTCTATGGATTATTATTTTGGAGTTATTTCTTGTAGAATTTTCTCCTTTGTTGAGTATTTAGCAAACAGGATCATATAACAAAGGAAAGAATGGGGTGGTTTTAAAAATCAAGGTAATTATCTTAAATAAGTAAACTTTAGCTAATATTAGATTATGATAGCATGCTCCTTCTTCTCTTTCTATTTCTACTTCTTATTAACTCTGCTGTCTGTGTCTTTCCAGTTCCTGTCGAGTGGTGTTGTCAATTTTGTTCTTGTTTGTAGTGTGTTTTGTTTTTTCCTACTATTCTGCACCTAAAACTGATCTACTAATTTGCTGTTTTGAACTCAGCCTTTGTCGGAATTATGGGTAACACAAGATCTTACAAACTGCTAGACTGGAATAGTTTCAATTCAGGTATTTTAATGGTCATTCAGTACTACATATGCTGACAAAAATTATGGCAGCTCAGTGAAGTTTTTAGAAATGTTCTAGATTAAATAGGTTTAATGTCAATTCAGCTAATTAGATATATTCGTTAATACATATATTCTAACTCTTACAGTTTCCATGGAAATGCAAATAAAAATGTGTTAACTGAATTGAATTAATCAAAACTATAGAAACACCATAAATTATGAATGACTTTTGTTAGGTGATCAACTTTCTGAATGATAATTTTAAATTATATTATGTTTTGGACAGTTTTTTTCATATCAGTTAAATGACATAAGCATTAGCTTTATGATCAAGGAAATATTGTTAAGTATAAGTATTAAATGACTAGCTTGATAATCTTAAAGTGTATTCAAACTTCAATTTAGATTTGAATATAATGTATTTAGTGTTCTATAAATACTATAAAAATGTAACTATTAGGATTTGTATTTGTAATTCTAAAAGTGTTCCAAAATTTGGTAAGAACAGATTATGGGGAGGTTAGCACCTTTCATACACTTTTCTCATTTTCCTTCTATGCAAAAGTATAAATTTTGTTGTTAAGTATTTTTACATATGAATGTTGTTTGTAGCTTTTAAAGAAACTAAACTAAGATAACTTTACAGCTGATGATGTGGTTTAGAGTCAAAGCCAGCAAATTTTCCTTTTCGATAAAAGCATATTCTGTTAGTAATTTTGATGTCATTTATATGTCAGAATTCAATTAAACAATAGAATCATCTTGATTCAGTATGTGAAGCTGTTATTTGGCCTAAAGAATCTTTTTGGTTCTTTGTGTCAGAAAATGCATCTATTTACAGAAAAACAAAAACAAATCAGCACAGGCTTAGCATTTTAGATAATATCCCATAATCTTTTCAATATTGTAAACTGTTTTTGTTCTTAGGAGTCCAGGATGTAAGTTCTGATGTAAGTAATGCATGTTTGACTATAAAGTAACTCATGTTCATCATGCAGATTTACCTAAATTCAGTCTAGTAAACAATCTGTCAGGTCTAACCTTTGCAGAGTTAGACTGACATTAATTGGTAAATCTTTAGGGAAATTACCTTCCGTTGGCTGTTCAAGTTTTTGCCAGCACGTTCTTACATTGCTTAGAATTGAAATAATCACTTCTAGTGTAATGCTATATACTTAGTTTTTAGTATAGAATTAAAAGTACCCTGCTGGATTCATTTAATATATAAGAATATATTTTTTAAACATTAGGAAGATTAGTATAGTAGGAAGAGAAAAGGCTTATATAAGAAAACATTGAGAGCAGATGAATCATTAATAATGCAGAGAGCTGGAACCATGTCAGGGCAAAGATGTTTAGGGTGAGAGGTGTACGTTAGATGATAGAACAGTTGTGGAAAGTGGCAAAGGTTAAAGATAAATCTCATAGACATAATAGAGATTTTGTCCCCCGTAAGCAGAGTTACAGAATTTGGCAAGGGGAAACATGGTTGAGGAAGCAGTATATCTTGCCATCATTTAAAGTCAAGTCAGGTTGTAAGTGTTTGAAAGAAGAAAGATGGATATTAAAAGATAGAAAAAAGATGGAATATTGAAAGAACATTTAAGATGACTGTCAGTTTAATTTTCTCTTAGTTGTATCGTTTTGATTGCAGTTTTAGAGTCATTATAGCAACAGTTGGTACATATTCAAATATCAGGCTGATTTTAATATTAATTTAGGAAAAATAACTTGTTCTGAAAAAAAGTGATATATGTATTTGGTAAATATAGTAAACTATTTGTATTCTTGTCTGTAATTAGGTAATACTGCTATCCTGTATTACCATAGAGAATCAAGAATTGACCATGTCAGTAAGAAAACTAATTGTTGATATAGTTTCTATTAATGCTAAAAATTGTTCATCCATACTATATTTTCCGGATTCTCTGGTACCATGTATTATATGATGGATCATCAATTTAGTAATAGGCTTCCAAGAGAAAAGAGAAACACTACCATCTTAAATATATTTATTCATTTCATATTAACTTCATATGAAATTGAGCTTCTGCTCATAGAGCTCTGATCAGAGCATATTTTGAATCTGAAGCTCAGCTGGATCAAAGAATGGCATAGACCGCCAGGCCCAGTGTGGCTAGCATGGACAGGGTGCCAGGGTTCATGTTGATTAGGGGGGCGAGGCATTAGGTATTCTTATTTCACAAACGTTAAAATGTGGAAAGATAAAGGAAAACATATTATACAATAATATTTCATGAAATATGATATATCATGCAAGCTGCCATGAAGTTTATTAGATAATAGGTATGCAAAGAAGCCAGGGCTCAAAAAATATGTAAGTGGTTTACTGTGTGGTCTGGTGTGATACAAGATACGGTGTTAAAGAGGATGCATGATTAACTCTGGCAAGGAAGGTCATAGAAGTAATAATTCTTGAGCTCAGTTTTTGAAGGATGTATAGGAGATCCATGTATGTTTGTGATTTAGACAGTGTATTTGGAACATGTTAATGTATATTTTTTAAATGTAGTTCTGAAACTTCCAACATTTGCAAAATAATATCTTACCCAGTACTCATTTGATGATGTTACTTACTTCATACTTAATGTTTTTTCATTGAGTACAAAATGTCTTTGTTAGTTTAGCTTTTTTTTCTCTTCTCTTTTCTCCTGCTTTGATATCTTAGTTTGTGTTAACTACAGTGAAAGAAAATATTTTTATAGAGCACAAGGAAGGGAACTGAATATCTGAGAACTTACTTGAAAATTATTACCTTTTCCTATCTTTTTATTCTTCTGGCCTGGTAACAGACCTTGGGAAAGAAAATGAATCTTGCTGCTAGGAAGGAAGATGCAGCAATTTGCAAGTCTTGTGTGTGATGTGCCAGGAGCAGGGCCTCCATAGGAGTAAGACAGGGACCAATGGTCACATTTGTGTTAGGTAATTGATTATAGGATGGAGAAGGGTTTTGAAGACAGCAAGACTGAAGACAGGGAAACCAGCTAGCAGACTGCGGTAGTTCTGGCCAGATAAGTGACCTAGGATTTGGTAGTGGTAGGATAGCTAAAGTTTATAGAACACTTACTGTATGCCAGGTATTATTCCTCATTTAATCCTCCAAGCACAACCCTGAGGTAGGCAGTTTTCCCATTTTGTAAATGAGCAAGACAAAACATAGCAATTTTTCCAAGGTAAAATACAAAGTGGCCGAACCACTATTGAACCTTACTTATCTGGCTTTAGGGCTTATGCTTTTAACTGTAAATTTCCAAAATATTTAGGATGTAAAATCAATAAGACTTGATAATTAATAGAATGTGGCAAGTGAAACAGGATGTTGGCAACTTTTAGCTGAGAGTGAGAGAAAGATAGCTCGTGATTATCCTATACTCAAGTCTTTTTGAAAGTTGAGTTGTAAAAAATACTTCGAGTAAATTTTAACAGTTCCATTTCTTTTTTTCTCAAATGGTTATGATCTCTTTTCTTTCTTTCTTCTGAGTTTACTACTAAAAGTATTTCTGAGCAACTCACACAAATAACTTTCATTAGTAACAATATTCATATAGTTGAGGAAAATTTATTATTCTTTCTTTGTGAACGATGAAAGTCAGCTTAGATACTGTTTTTAGGAAGTGACAGAGGAAATATAAACTAATATGTAGTGTTGTTTGAAAAGTATTGTAAGTCAGGTGATGTTTAAGGAAATATTTATAGAATATACATATCATCTGATCATCCTAAACCTTTTTTTAAAAATATAATTTTAAATAAAAGCCTTTTATTCAGTGGATATTCACAGAGTGCCTGCCATGTCTTAAGCACAGTGTTGGAGACTGGGAACACCATTCTTCAGTCAGGCAGATATCCTATTTACACACCTAGTCTAGGCTACTTTTTATACTGTTTTCCTTTCTCTGTGTGTGTGTGTGTGTGTGTGTGTGTGTGCAGTTAAATAGAGATAGGCTTTCTTGGAACTTGAATTCTACTGATGGCCTCAGCAATTATTATTTTTACTACACCTGAGATGTACACATGAGCAGATGTGCAAACTAAGCCTAAAGTAGTTAAGCAGCTTTTATTTTTTAGCATTTTAATAAGGTTTTTAGGAAGTAGATACATACAGGGTGGGGCAAAAGTAGGTTTATAGTTGTTCATATGGAAAGTAATGTCATAGTTAACATATAATAATGCAAGAATAAACTCAGTGTTTTGTGTACTCACAACTGTAAACCTTACTTTTGCTCTACCCTGTAGAATTCAGGAAGGCATAGATAAAACATGTATGCTATGTGAACTTTTATTCATATATAAAGTAACATAAAAATGCATGTATAGTTTTCTCTATATAATGTAACTCAATATTTATTACTATCCATTTTTTTACTGTCCATAAAATATCAGATATATAATCTCCTTAATTGTGAAATTTCACTCTTCATATGTATGTAATGCAACTGGATGTTCATTGCATTATTATAATGTAACATGTAAATGTAATATATAATTTTCTCTTTCTGTATGTAATGTAACTGATTTTTATATACGAACAGTTTAATTTCAACTAAGGAGAAGATTACATATCTGACTTTTTGTACAATAGTAAAGAACTCCAGTGTGGTCTGACATGGATTATACCCCAGCTATCTCCTAATAGCCCAAATCACTGCACCTTGGTATTTGTTCTGAATTTGCACACCACTCCCTCTGTAATGATACACTTCTTCCTGGTCTGGTACTGAATCCCCACCCAGTTTGAGGTTGTGTACTCCCTTGAACCTGAACTCTTTACTTTCTGTTTCAGTAGGGGAAATTCATCTTCTTCAAAGATAGTTTTGGGTTAGAATGTTACTTTCAGGTATTTCAGAATGTAACATTTTATGCTGTTCATTAATGAGCTAGAATATAATTGTATTACAGATCTTTATTTGATCCTACCTGACAGTTTATCTCCTCTTGTTCATTTAAAAATTAGATTGAATAACTGTCCATTTCCTTTATTCTTTCAACCAGATGAAAAGGTTCTTAAGGGCAGAGGTATTCTCTTCCAGCGCTATGTAGAAACAGAACTAAGTTTAACACTTCAGGTAGTCAGTGATTCGTAGCTACAAGTGTGTGAGGGCCTGAAATCCCAAAGGGATTGAGTTTTACAAAAGCGTATTGTGTTGAGCTTACTTTTTTACTTTCTGAGATATAAACTATTACTGTTATTTTAGGAGTCTTTACCAGTTTCACCGCGCTTCAGAAACAAGATGAACTGCTAAAAAGATGGCAAGATATCGAGCTATGGCTATGTTCTAGGAAAGTAACAGCAGCAAAATGAACTAATTATGCTGTCAACCCAAGTGTGCAGACATTGCTTTTAAAAGAGGTATCAGTGAGGTATTAATCTAGAGCTGGCTCATGCCTACAATTAAAAGGATATATTAAAAGATTTGTGATATTATCTATGAAGTCCTGAGTCATAGAAGAAAAACATAAAAAGTATGAAATCTAATTTGTATAATAAAAATTTTTCATTATTTCCTAAAACGATATCTTTATAAATAATTCTATAGATTATTAGAAGGAGCATGGTATATTTAAAGGAAGGTATGTTTTTCTTAACATCTTTGAAATGTTACCAATTGTGACCCTCACATCTCAGCTGTATGTCCTCCACATGACTAAATTGCATTCAGTTTTATGTATGGCATGTACAGTTGCCATAAATTTTAAACCAAACTCTTTGTTTTACCTTTTGTGTAAGTATGGTAGGTCTTCAATTTTGACTATGTAGGATGAATGAAACAATTCAAATTCCCTAGTGTGTTTCCTACAAGAACGTAGTTAGTAGTTTTTAAACTTTCAAAATTTCATTGTAGGGGTTAAATACTAGGATATTTTTGATTTTTCAGTTGTAATAAGTTA
Organism: Mormoops blainvillei; assembly: GCA_004026545.1. Lineage (NCBI taxonomy): Eukaryota > Metazoa > Chordata > Mammalia > Chiroptera > Mormoopidae > Mormoops > Mormoops blainvillei. The sequence goes on along the minus strand of PVJD01001879.1, from coordinate 46,737 downwards.
GGCTGAGTCATAATTACTACTTCAATATTCTCTGGCTCATCTCTGGCATAAGTATGTATAGGCGTTGAAGATAAATTTACTTCTTTAATATTAAATTGATTAACCTTACTTTTATTTTAATTAAACAACCCCTAAATTTAATAGCCAAAATATTCATCCTTTGGCCTTTTGCTTACAGTTGTAGATAATTATTGTTAATCCAATTACTAGTTTGTGACGAAGTGCTCCCTACGTATGCTTGCCTTGCTTTCACCTAGAATCCAGGGCCATTACTTTCTGTAACCATTTCAGTGAGCTGCCATAGTTTTCAGTCTGTACTGTCACCTGATCCAAGCATGCGCCAAAATATCCACTGTTTCTGGCTCCTGTCTGCTGAATCTGCTTTGCAAAACCCTTCGTTTTTTGAGCTTTTGCTTTAGCCAAAAATCAAATTTAAGACATTCTTTGGAGTGTGGACATATGCCATTTGCTTTCTTAGCTCCCATGTTATGTAACTCGTTAGCTTTTATTAAACTTGTAAATAATTACAACAATGGCATCCTCATGTGCAACTGTGTGGCTCGTGTGTCAAAATAAAGGCTGCTTGTGAACTTGTCAGAAGAATATGAATGCTCCACTTGTGCTGCATTCAGCTTTTTTTTTTTTTTAATCAGCCACTTATTCTTTCATAGTGTTTGGTTTAATTATCTGATTATTTTCTGTGTGTTATACCAAGGTAAGTTTGATGTAAATAAACTTTGTATTCTATGTGATTACATGTATCTCATAGTAATTATTATTACATACTTTTCCATTTAGACATACTGGCCATTTCTAAGTAGATACATCTTGAACTTAAATTAAGTGACTTCCTCTATTTTTTATTAATTAAAAAAATATTATGGATTACTGCTTGTAAAATTCATTTTTAAAACAGAAAAGTTACCATGTATTACTTGTGGCACAGACGTAGACACACCTAATGTGAGAAAATCTATTTTTATAAAAACATAGTAAGTAATTATTTGTCTTATCAAATAATAGTTTAAACGTGCAGAAAGATTTTAAAAAGTAAATAGCAGGACCTGCTAGTGAATTTAAGAAAAGTTAGACTTTTTACTTTTTACAGTTTTTCAGAAAAATAATTATTTTCTAAACAGAAATGTTTTTATTATGATATCTATTTTCAAAGAAGAAATCATTTGATAGATTGAACAACTTCTTGAGTTTTTAAGTTTGTCTTATGATGTAAAAATTCCCTATTAGAAAAGGATGATGTTAAACAGATGCCCAAATTGGTCTGGAAACATGTATGTCTTAAAAGAAAAAGAATAGATTTGAAGGCATATTTGTGCTGTTAATGTCTGCATTTCAGTTAGAAATATGAGTAAATTCTTATAATAGCGTATGTGCAAAAACAGACCATCCAATTTTCTCACACATTTTTAAATTTATCAATATTGATTGTTAACACCATATTGTAGTCTTTTCTATTTCTCTTCCTTCTTTATTTTATCTCAAGCTTTGATCTTTTTCTCAGTTTGCTGGAGTCTGCATTTTTTCTTTTCTTCTGAAAGAAAGTTTTAGGGTAGCTCTGTCTTGGATACAAAATTTTAATTCAGGAACTGGCTGGCATCATTCATAGTTCTGGCCTTTATCTCCTCATTTCTCCCTTTTGCTGATCTTCTTCCTCCTCACGGAGGAAACAGTCACATCATAGGAATGTGCACCATAATAAGCCCTTTAACCATTCTTTACTTTGCTGTCTTCAGTATTTCACTAGTGAGTATAATTCTACTTATTCTTCTTATTTTGCAAACATATTTTGGAAATGGATATATACTGAAATTCAAAAAAGAAAGTTTGGGGATTGTTTTTTTTTTAATTTAAATAATACTCTATATGTAAAAATTTACCATAAGAGTTTAGCACCCTGTTTAGAGTTGGTTTTTTTCAATCTCAGATTGTTCCCAAACAGAATTGTCCACAAAAAGAAACAAACTTGGATATGCTGATTAAGGGCTGTTTCTGTTTTTAGCATCTGTGTACATAAAAAGTTACTCTAATTTGCGGCTGCTGTTTACCAGCAGTTTGCAGCTAAGTGCAAGTGATTAGGAAATATGTGTGACAGATGCTCCATTTATAATGCTCTGTTACAAGGAACTGTTGGATTCCTCTATGGTAATAAAATGTAATTCTGTGATTCTAAGGCATTTTCTTAATTACAGAGCCATCCATGGAATTATAGTATTCTATCTGAAATTGGTCCCTATATACATTAACCAAATTATTTGTACTGATCCTTTAAATGTATTTGTTGTCTTTTTTTTGAATTGGCTAGTTCCTTTATACCTTGTTACTTTGCTTTAGGAGCCATGTCTCTAGCAGGATAGCCACAGATGGTTTTCTCTTTTTTTAACATCGACAAATCTTTGCCTTGGAAAGAACCTAGAATATAGTGGGTTATAAAAAATAGGTACCAATGAAATCTGAATTTAAATTAAATTTATGGATATGGTGCGTGCATAACATGTTTTCTCACTGAGGTAGATATAGGATACCCTCTCAGTTTAAGATTAGAATCTGGAAAGTCTGGGTCTACATTTTAAGTTGTATCTAATAAAATACATCTCTATAGATGTCCCTTAAAGTACTAAAGCAAATAGAACTAGGTGGTTTGTTTTCTAGCAATCGAGTTTAAAATGCTAAACTTTTGGAAAAGTAGCATTAAATTAAAATGTTAAGCTTTTCAGAAGTAGTATTTTAAAGATGTGAAGTTTTAAAGTATGCTGTAGAACAGTACCTTTTTGCATTCCAGAATGTTTGTTTTGAACATTTCTTTTTCATACAGATAATATGCTATTGAGTAGTAAACTGATGTAAACTTTATTTTTCAGATGAACCAGAAACTCGAGATGCGTGGTGGGCAGAAATCAGACAAGAAATAAAGTCACATGCTAAAGCATTAGGCTGTCACGCTGTAGTGGGCTACAGTGAATCAACTAGCATCTGGTAATGATGATGACGACTTGCTTTTCTAGATGCTGTAATTTACATATTGTCATCTGAAAGACGAAAAGTTTTATGCAAGTATAGAGAGAATTAGTGGAGTGATCCAGAATCATGGGCTTTAGAGTACACCAGACTGAAGTTGCTATGCCATTTTTACCTGAATTGCTGTGAACTTTGAGAAGTTACTCTACTCCTCTGAGCCTCAACTTGTACATTGAATGAGAATGTGATACTGGCACACAGCAAGTATTAACTGTGGAGAAGTTAGTGACTCCGCTAACTTCTTCCTCTGGGATCCTAGAAACCCTAGATCTATTTTAAATGAGCTGCCTGGTGTCTTTAAAGCTCATCTCTAAACTCTTTCTACCTTCATCTACTAACTGTTATGTAACTTTCTCCTGCTTATGACTCATCCTCCCTAACTCTGCCAAGTAATGAAGGGGCTTCCATGCTCTTAGTTCTCAAAACCTTTCTTTACCACCTTTCATTTGGACAACCTCTTCTCCTTTAAAGCCCATGCCATTCCACAGTCCAGACCGTTATAACCTCCAAAACATTCTTCTTCCTTTCCTAATTCCTTCTCTGCCATCTCCTCCAGTCAAATGTGAGTATCTCCCTTCCAGCACCTTGGCACTGTACTTTCTCATTCTTAAGTCCTCTATTGCCACCTGACTTTCAACCATACTTGGTACCTCATTATCACTCAAAACTGTTGCCTCTTAAAATTTTGAAACTGAAAAATTTCATTCTTGGATCACAACTTAGTATTTTTCCATCATACCGTTTGCTTATGTGCACCTGGTTTCTTCTGGCCTTTATCTTAACCCATGTTTTCCTAATTCCTTGCTCAGGTTCTGACTTGACTTACTGTCTGCCACTCTTGAACCCTGCTATCAGCTCCTTAAAAGGTTTATAAAAGATATCATCTAGAAACTGACCTTCTGCTCTCTCATTTTCCACCTTCTGCTGTTAGGTAATTGTTGCTGCCAGCTGTTACATGGGATAATTCTCTTGCACCCACGGTGATCATTATTGCAAGAGAAAAATGATTAGACTATAGTAAATGTGGACATTATACACCTGTACCTATTTCATCTTTTCCTTTGCAGTCAATGTATTATTATCCTCTTGAACTGTTCTATTTCCATTGTAGTTGTTCTACTCTTATTAAACTACTAGCTTTATTATGCTTATCCTGCCTTACTACCCAGTATAGTCTTGTCTCATTCATGGATTTAGTGTCACATACTGTCACGTCCTAGGGATATGGTTTTAAAAGACATAGTTCTTGCCATCAGATTCACATTCCACCAGAGAATTATAATGAACATACATTTTATGATAGAGATATCCCAAGATGCGTTGGGCTTCCAGAGGGTTGGAGATTAGAGGTAGGATTGAAAGAGTTAATGAAGTAACTGAAGCTTAAACTGAATCTCATGGGATGAGTGTGAATTATATAAATGAAGAGAAGAGGCATAGGGAGAGTGCTCAGTGCTAAAAGAATAGCATGTGGAGAATGCCAGGGGTATAGATTCAGTGTGGCTGGAGATAGATTACAGATGCGAGATCTACAGACATGAGTCCAATTAATTTACTTAGAAGTTTAAATTTATCTGACACAAACTCCCTTAGACCTCAAAAAGTCTTTGTATTAAATCCCGTCTTTACTAATTCTGTTCTGACCCATCCAACCTACTATTACTGGGTTAAACTCTTTGAAATGCGCTTCTGCTCTTGTAGCTCCTTGATTCAGTGCCTTCTAGTGACTCCGTGTTATTTCTTCTAACATTCTCAGTACCCACTGAAACATTTTAAGCCTGGGCTTTCTATTCAAGTGATCGACCATTTCTGTCATGTCCTCTTAGGCTTCTAGTTCATTTATACTTTGTTTCCAGCCTTTCATCCCTAGGCTGCTACTTTTCTCATTTGCTTTGTGATCTCATTCAATAATTGGTTGATTGTTTACTTTTATGGCTTTCAAATTGGGTAATATGTAGTAAAGACTTTCAAAGCGTTCTTTTGAATATGAATTTTTGTGTGTATATATACATAATGATGTAGTTTAAACTCCATTTACTATATTTTAGATATTATTTGTTTCAGATTCCTTTTTGTTATTTATATTAAGCTATAACAATGTAGATATTTGCATAGTTTGCTTTTAGAATAATTTAAATAAAATTTAATATGCATTTAAAGAGGATTTTAGTATATTTTAATGAGTTATCACCTGATTCAGCAATGTAGTTTGTTATGACTTTTATTTTGAAACATTCCAGTCTTTATCAGCTTTACCATAATTTAAAGGAACCTATTGTCATCAATATTGTACTTTGTCTTTTACAATTTTTAAGTAATAAAGAATTCTTGCCCTCTCCATTTTAATAACACTGCTTTACTTCTATTTTCTCTCCTAGGTTTAGATGTAATCCTGTGATATTATTAATACTTAGTAGAGTCAAACCTGAATTTAAATGGTCACCCTTGTAATCATTTTCCAAACTTGGCCTGAAAATGTTAACTTGTTTGTTTGTTTGTTTTCTCTTACAGTGAAGAGGTCTGTATTTTATCTGCATCTGGCACGGCAGCTGTACTGAACCCTAGATTTCTGCAGGATGGCACCGTGGAGAGCTGTCTGGAACAGAGGTTGTCATGGCAGCCTAGCCTATTTTCCATAAGGGCAGAGAAAGGAGTACTCAACTTACTTTCTCTCAGAGCTGGGATAGGTCTTCTCCCTGAGGGCGGGTTACAGTGGTACAGTGTAGAAATCAGGACCAGGCACATTGCTGGTTTTCACCTAAGTTGTGGCAACAGAGAAGTATTGGGATCCACATTCTCTGACACATTATAATTTCTAGTACCTTGAGAAGTGACATGTATGGCTACCAATTGAAGAATTTCATGGCATGTTTCTGTTTGTTACATTGTAGAAATATTTTCTTTTATTTAATTTTTTCTTTCTTCTATTATTTAAATTTAAAAAAAGTTTTAAATGTATTTTTCCATTACCATTTATTTCTTACCTCCAAAGCAGAAAGAGGTCATGAAACCATTTTCATAAAGAAAGTTCTTCATTTATAAAACAATCAAAATACTGTATTATACCAAAATTATATATAAAGCTTCATGGAAAGTGAAGTATATGTATAAAGTATCTTTAATATATGTAAAAGAGAAAGTGAACTCATTAGGTAAAATGGGATTACTTTTCTGGTTTATTTGATTATCAGTTTCTTTAATCTGTTAGCTTCCATAAATGTCAGAAATGTTTTCTGTAAACAGATGAAACAGCAAGAAAACTATTAGTTTAGTACAAGAGTCTACTTGGGTAATATAAATTTTAATTAGCCCTTACCCCACAGTATATGTATTTGCGTTTCAAAGTTTTGTTTCGGTATTAATACACAGGGTGGGGCAAAAGTAGGTTTCCAGTTGTGAGTATATGAAACAGAATTTTTTGAAAAATATTAAATTTATTGAGGTGACATTGGTTAATAGGGTCACATAGGTTTCAAGTGTACATTACTATGATACATGATCTGTATGGCCATCGGTAGATGAAAAAATGTTCACCTTCACATAGCTATTAGGGAAATGCAAATCAGAGTTTATTCTTATATTATTAGTTATTGTATTATTTTCCATATGAACAACTCTAAACTACTTTTACCCCATCCTTTATTAGTATGTATTAAGGAAGAAAGAAAAAAAAAAGTCCTTTATGTGATCAAATTTAGTACAAATTTTCAAATCTTGGTATAACAAAGAAGGATATTCTAGCTCTGGTAGGCAGAGTATCTTGGTCAGTGTCTCCTTCTGTCAGCATTAAAAATGGATTTTGACCATAATATATTCCAGAGCATTAAAAGTCACCATAAATAGGAAAATGAAAATGGGATATTTGAAGTATATTAAACAATTGGAATGTTCTATAGAGAACCAGATTTTGCCAGTGAGTTCTTCCACTGATACACTATAGTTCTCACACATGTCAGTAAATTTCATTCTTGAGTAGATAGAAACCTAATTTAACAAATGACCTTTCCTGTGCAGGTAGGTTATTTCAGTATTTTGGCTTGGATGGATGCAGTGAATTCTCTTGTATGGCAGCCCATGTCCTTTTATCTGCTATGAAGTTATTACTACTTACTTGAGAAAATATGAAAAACATAGGAGAATAGAAAGAAGAAAGAATTTCCTATGATTTCAGTATTCAGAGACTGTCCCTTTTGTGCGTACTCATAAATTTTAATACTTTTATTTTTTTGCCCTATGATGTTGCACCCTTTATGTTCAAATTTCTGTGAGGAGTTTAATTAAAGATTGCCCTAATTTATATCCTTTTGGTCACCCCTTGTAACACACGGGCATGGATTCAAACTTTTGGCATTATAATTTGAGTTCTGCTACTTAGTACTTAGTGTGACTGAGCAAATTACTTAGTATCTCAGGTTGGTTTCAGGCCAAGTAGAACCAGTGTTTGTTGTTGTCCTGTAGGCATTACATTGGTGGGCGGCAGCATGTGTGTTTAGCTATAGTTTTCGTACTAAAAAAAACTAAAAGAACCTTTCTAGGTATTATTATTCCTGTTTTATAGAGGAGACCCTGAGAGGCTCAGGGTCACAGTTTCACTCAGATATGTCTGATTTCCCTGTTACTTCACTAGAATGCTGTATCAGTAATAAAAGAAAAATACCTGGAAGTAATTAATTTGATTTAGAGGGTTATTGTGAAAATTCAGTGAAATAAAGTATGCAAAGAATCTGCAGAAAGTCTGACTCCTAACAGGTATAGCATAAGTTTCCTTCCCTTTTAAAATTTGTCTGTTTGCCAAATTTCAACTTCTAAAGGTCGCTTCAGGTTATGGAGAATTGAGAACCCACATCTTTCCAGAGCCCTGGAGGATAGGGCTACGTGAAAGTCTGGGATTCTCCATGAACTTTTCTCTGTTTCCGTATCCATTCTCCTGATTTCCTCAGATTTAATGAGTGAAAAAATACGTAATCATTCTAAAATGAATTAATAAACAGCATATTACAACAAATATTTTACCATGAATCAGAAAGTTATGGATTGTTCATTTATGATTTATATATGGTATGTATGTTTATGAAACACGTTTTGTCTCATAAGTGTTAAAAATAGTCATTGGAAATTAGAAATTTTGAGATGTGCCTATTTTTTACTTACTTTTTTCTTTAAATTTGTTTTTAACCATAATTTTTTCATATTTAAGTTTTATGACTAAAAAATGTTTTTTAGAAATTTTAAAATTATGTTTGTGTTATACCTGTCATGCAGTAAGAAAAGGTCACCCTCATTGTCTAACCATTTGTTTTTTGTTGTATCCCAAAGAAAAAACTGAAATAATGGTGGTTTTTGTTAGGTGCTAAGTCATCACACATACAAACTGATAAAAAATCATTTTCTAATTTTATAAGCCCTTTCTCTCATATGGTTCTCATTTTGTGGTCATTTGTAATTCTTATCAGTCATAGTGGTACTCTTACAACCTATGGTGGTAGAAATTGTGTTATCTTTTATACACATATACTGTGTATACAATATATGTTCTTCAAAGGAAGCACAGAATTTTGAAGAATGCCTATTTTTCTTAATGTATTCTTATAGGCTAGAAGAAAATTTGCCTACAGGCTGTGGATTTTGCCATATACCATATGATGAACTGAACATGCCATTTCCAGCTCATCTCACATATTGCTATAACTGCAGGAAACAAAAAGTTCCTGATGTTCTCTTTACAACTATAGACCTCCCAACAGATGCAACAGTTATTGGAAAGGGTTGTCTTATTCAAGCAAGGTATGTTTGTGAAAACAGTATTTGGGGTCCTTGGAAGAGTATGGGGTATGGAGCCAAACAGACCTAGTTTCAAATATCTGCCCTGTTTTCCACCTGGGATCCTGGATGGGCTGGGCAAGTCTATCTGAACCTTGTATTTTAGCACATTCCCTATGATCTCAATATTCAGGAGGAAAAATATCTTCATGGTAAAGCTCAAGTAAGTTATACTAGTTTTATTTTATTTTTTGTATATTTTATTGAGCATGCTATTACAGTTGTCCCATTTTTCCCCCTTATATCCCCTCCGCCCCACACCCCATCAAGTAAGTTATATTAGTTTCAAACATTTAAAGTCTGCATAAATTTTTATTATGACAATTATTAATTAACCTGTTGAAGGATAGGGATGTGACTCAATATGCATAATGACATTAAATGTGTATTACATTTTGGAAAGTGACATTTTTCTTTTAAAGAACAGTACTGTGTAGTGCTGCTTCTGCTTCTTTTTTCTTTTTTTTTAACTTCACGTAGGTGTTAATAGTTTCTTTTAAAATATACTGTGGTAAGAAATGCTAAATTGTGGTAGGCATGTAGGAAACACCTGTACTGTCTTGGTCCCTAACAACTGAAACAGCTGTACTGTCTAGGTCCTTAACAACTACCAGGTTACCGAGTCCATTAAGCATTTCTGTCCTCATCTTAACTTGACTTCTCAATGAGGGTCACACAGTTGATCATTTTCTCCTTCTTGTGAAACTACTTTGACTTCACAGCGCCACACCTTCTGCTTTTTCCTATCTTTGTGAATAGAGTCTAGTCTCCTTGTTGATTTCTCTTCATTTCTTGATTTTTGAGAGCCATGGCTCTAGACCCTCTTCTCATACTTTCTCCATAGTTGAATTCATATGCTATCTATATCTGTTACTCCCAAATTTATGACTTCAGCCCAGAACTTTCTTCTGAGCTTCAGACTCATACGTACCTGCTACTTCACATCCCATTTTGATGCGTCAAAGATGTCTCATACTTGTTCCAAGTTGAACTGCTGATTTTCTACACTCGTTTTGTACTAGCCTTCTCTATAAATTTAATAGATTATACCCTCCTGTATCCAGTTCTTCATAACAAATGTGGTATTCTTTGGCATTGTCCTTTTTCCTAACCTCCCCACGTTATTATAAAGTAATGTGTTTTTTTTCTAAATATATTTTGAATTTATTTACTTTTGTTTCATTCCCTCTGGCATCTTAGGCCTTTCATTTTGGGTTGTTTTTCTTTTGCCTGAGATATATATATATATATATTCTTTAATATTTATTTGGGTGGTTTGCTAGTGGAGAACTGTCTTTTGCATGTCTGAATGTGTTTATTGTATCTTTAAAAGATATTTTGGGATGGCAGTTATTTTATTTCAGCATACTGAAGATACCCTTCTATTACCTTCTCACTTTTACTTCTACTATTGAGAAAGCATCTATTAGACCAATTGTTTCTTTGAAGGTATCATATGTTTTTTCCTCAGGCTGTATGTGAGCTATTCTATTTGTCTTTGATTTTCTGCAGTTTCCCTATGAAGTGTCAGGTATGGAGTTATCTTTATCTTAATTGTTATATATTGGGCTTCTTAAATCTGTATATTGCTGTCTTTCATGTGTTTCAAAAAATTTTTAGGTGGTAATTCTCCCGTGTTTTTATCTTTTCTCCCTTCTTGATATTCTAGTTAAAATATGTTAGACTTTCCACTGCCTCCTCTATGTCTGTTACTTTCTCTTCTATGTTCTCTATCTTTTTGTTTCTCTGTGCTATACTTTAGATACTTTCTTACCTGTCTTAATTATTTCTCTCTTCAGCTGTCTCTAATTTGCTAATAAGCCTAATAATTTAAGTTTAAATTTTTGGTAATCTATTTTTTATATCTAGAAGTTTTATTTCATTCTTTTTCAAACCTAATATCACATGTTATAGCCTGACTGATCCTGTAATTAATAATTTTAATATCTGAAATCTTTTTGTTTTCTGTTGTTTCTGCTGGTTCTTCTTCATCGTGCTTTGTTTCCTTTTACTGTGATAAGTTCACAGGAAGTTATAAAACGGGACAAAGAGGCCTGTGTACCCCTTCAGTCACCTTTTCTCATTGATAACACCTTATACAGCTATCGTAGAGTATCAGCTAGGAAACTGACATTGTTATAATACTATGAACTATATTACAGACTTACTCAGTTTTTACAACTGCCACCACAATCAAGACACAGAACTCCAGCCCACAAAATAACTTTCTTGTGCTACCTCCTTATGCTTATGCCCCATACCGCCCCTTGCCTTGGTCCTGTGATGCTTTTCAGAAGATTTAAAAATAATATATATAGATAGATAGATACATATACATATATATACACACGTACACACACACACACACATATTTTGTTTGTTTGTTTTAGGTAGGAGGGCGTTGGTCTCCGTCAGCAATTCTCAGACTGTGGTTCCAGACCTAGGGAGAACTTATAGAAATGCAAATTCTCAGGCCCCACCCCAGACTTATTGAATCAGAAACTCTGGGGATAGGGACCAGTAATTGTTTCTTAACCAGCTCTTCAGGTGGTTCTGATATGTTAAAGTTAGAGAACTACTAGGTTAAATAGCCTGGCTTGCCAGTTTTGGGAATCTTTCCTTACTCTTCACTGCTTCCTTTTTGCTTCAAGCTCTCATTGCGCTCACCTAAATAGCCTCTTGTCTTCTATCCCTACATCGATTCTGTCATATTAACTCCATTCTCTGTGTAGCCATGTAAATGATGTCCTAAAATACAAGTTGGCTCGTGTTACTACTTAAAACCTATTTGGGGTTTCCCATTGCTGGCAGAATAAAATCGAAGTCCTTACCATGGCCCATAAGGCCCTGACATGACCGTGTCCTGCTTACCTGCCCCCTCACCCGCAGCACTCTCACCCTGGCTCACTTCACTTTAGCTACAGAGTCTCCTTTCGGTCCTTCTAATGTGCCGTCTGCGTTCCATAACCACCTTTCTCCAACGCTCCCAGTTCCATCATATCTTTAAGATCTCAACTCAGGTGTCAGCTCTCCTGTGAGGCCTTCTCTCTCGTAATTCCCACTCTTTTCACTTGGTTTATTTTCTTCAGATACCCAGTTCTTAAAAATCTAACGTTACCTTGTTTTTCTTTATTCCTATACCCCCTACTGGATTATACCCATGAGAACAGAGACTTTGTCAATATAACTATGAGAAACAAGACTATGTATTTTTTTCATTGATTAGTGCTCAGCACCTAGAAAAGTACCTGGCATGTAATAGATATTCCAGTTTTATATTTTTAGAAGTTTATATTCTTTTAGTGAGTAAATTAACTTTTTCTTCTGCTATCTATTTATTATATGATAATGTGGAGTTATGAAACCTAAGATTTTAAATTGTATTGTCTAGTGATTTTGATCAGTATTTAATATTTCATTTCTAGAGATTTTGAGAGTTTTTCTTTTTGTTTGTTGAAATAGATTTTCAGGAAAAACATATAAAGTGACAAAATGACCGAAAGATTATTAATATAACTTAAGCCCATGTTTTCTTAAGCACTCTCTTAGAAAGTTTTAAAAACTGGACATTTCTTAAGATGGCACCAAGAATACTGTCCACTGACTAAATTATTTTTTTAACAGGTTATGTCGCTTAAAAAAGAAAGCACAGGCAGAAGCAAATGCCACAGCTATCAGTAATCTATTGCCATTTATGGAATATGAAGTACATACTCAGCTAATGAATAAATTAAAACTCAAAGGAATGAATGCTTTATTTGGACTGAGAATTCAGATCACAGTGGGTGAAAATATGTTGATGGGCTTAGCGGTAAGTTTATGTGTTTTGTTTTTGTTTTTGTGATTCAAAGATTCTTTTAAAAAGACTTATCCAGGGGAAAGAAGGGAAAGGTTCATTAAAGAGTATGTATAAAGTACCCATGGAAAGAGCCAAAGGGGGCTAGGATTGAGGGTGGGAGGTTGGGGGGGTGGGGGAAAGTGGTGGCAGGAAAATGGAGACAACTGTACTTGAACAACAATTAAAAAAGAAAAGAAAAAAGACTTACTAAAGAAACTGCCATCAAGACTTTTAAGGGTTGGAGACATAAGAAGTAACTTATCTGGTGATAGGCTTTCAAATATTTTTATATTATAAAATTGTTAAATATTATTTTAAATTAAATTAATAAATGATCATGTAAAATATTTATCTGTTTACTTATTGATTTATATGTATGTTATCACTATATTTTTATATCCTGACCATAACCTTAATAGTCAGATTTCTAAAAATTATCATGCGCAGCTTGTTTATTAAGTTTGCCACCATTGTACTGGATTTTATTGTTGTTTAGACATTGCTAAAACAGGACTTTTCCTTCTTAGAACTGGAGATTTGGGGCTGGATAACTCTTTGCTGTAGTGGGTTGTCTCATTCATTAAAGGATGTTTACCAACATCCCTGGCCTCTGCCCACTAGATGCTGATGCTAATAACTTACCTCCACTATGATAAAATAAAAGTTTCCAGATAATTACCAGATGTCTTTTTGGGGGCAAAATCACTCCTGAGGTAGGAAGGACTAAAATAATTTTAGGTTTATTTTATTTTATTTTATTTTATTTTTGTATTATATTTTATTGATTATGCTATTAAAGTTGTCCTGAATTTTCTCCCTTTGCCCCCTTCCACCCAGCACGCCCCAGTATCTCCAGGCAATCCCCCCACCATTGTTCATGTTTATAGGTCATGTGTGTAAGTTCTTTAGCTACTCCATTTCCTATACTGTACTTTATACCCCCATGGCTATTCTGTAACTACTTATTTGTACTCCTTAATCCTCTCACCTTTTCACCCATTCTTCCCCTCCCCCCTCCCATCTACCAACCTTCTGGTAATTAACCTCTTTTCTCTTGCTTTTAAGAGTCTCTCTTTATCTTTAACCTTTGGCATTTTAATTGTGATGTGTCTTGGAGTGGGCCTCTTTGCATCCTTCAAAATCGGACTCTCTGTGCTTTCTGGACTTGCATGTTTATTTCCTTCACCAAATTAGGGAAGTTTTCTTTCAGTATTTTTTCAGATACATTTCCAACTTCTTGGTCTTTCTCTTCTCCTGGCACCGCTATGATGTGAATATTGGACCTCTTAAAGTTGTCCCAGAGGCTGTTCATACTCTCCTCATTCTTGATTCTTTTTTCTTCTTGTTCTGTGTGGTTGTTTTTTGCTTCCTTATGTTCCAGATCATTGATTTGATTCTCAGCTTCATCCACTCTACTGTTCTTTATTTCAATTAGTGTATATTTCATTTCTGAATGGATCTGTTTTATGCTACTGAGGTCCTCACTGAGTTCCTTCAGCATCCTTATAACCATTGTTTTGAACTCTGCATTTGATAGATTGCTTATCTCCATTTTGTTTAGCTCTTTTTCTGGAGTTTTGATCTGTTCTTTCATTTGGGCCATGTTTTTTTGTCTCCTCATGTTGGCGACCTCCCTGCATTTGTTTCTATGTATTAGGTGGAGCTGCTTTGTAGTGTGGCCTAATGAGTAGGTGGTCCTATAGGGTCCAGTGGCTCAGCCTTTCCTATCACCCAAGCTGGGTACTCAAGGTGTGCCCTTCCTGTAGGCTGGGTACATCTTCTTCTTGTAGGTGAACCTTGGTTGCTGTTGGCAGGTTAATGGGAGGGATTTCCCCAGGCCAGTCAGCTGGAGGGACTAACTGTGACCACTGACCACCAACCTCCATCTCTGTGGAGGATCAGCCATGCAGGGGCAGGGTGGTGGTGTGCCAACATGGCCTGTCAATAATCTTTAGTTTTAGTGGAGAAAGTAAAGCAATACCTGTGAGACACTGCCTGCTGTTGGACAGGGAATTACATTTTATTTATAAATGTACATCTGTGACCAGAAGTAGAATATACAGTAAAATATGTGTTTCTTAAGTGCTGATAAATTGTGAGGCAGTGGAAAACTCTTCATCTAAGCTTCATGTTTACATTCTCTTGTTAAACAAGTTCTAACTAGGAAGTTGTCAGTAGGGTGAGCAAGGGCTGCCTTTATTAATAGCCTGAGACCCAGAGAACTAGGTGCCTATAAAATGTAGATGGATCAGGTGGAATCTGAGCACCAATGTTTATGGAAATCCTCCCATAGTCTAGATACTTTGCTGACCAGAATTTTTGTCTATGTCGCTGGTGCTTTTTAAGTTGGAATTCTCTGCCATCTTTCTGAGACATGCATAGAAATTTAACTATAGAAGTTTATGGAACTTGGATTCTTTTTCTTAGTATCCATGTGTACATAAAATGCTAAATTATTTCTTACTTCATCCATTTTTTTTTCTATAAGAGCAAATATGGAAATTTCTGTTTGTAGGGGATAATTTGATGATGATAATAAACTAATTATGTAATCACAATTTTTTAACAAGGAATTTGTAATGATTAATGAAAGTAATCTGATTTATATTCAAATATTTGATATTTAGATTAACTTGGGGAAAAACTATTCATTATGATTCATTTACATAAAACCTCACATGCTTAACAAGGACTTAACATAATGTGTAAGTAGGGCTAAATACAAAACTAGTTATTGGTGAGTATCTATGGGAGCTAAGAGCTTGATTCATATTCAAAGGTTTAAGAAACATTGTGCCAACTGCATCAAACACTTTCTGATGGTTGAGCCTCAGGAAACTATTAGGTGGTCCCCATAATTTTCAGTACCTGCTTCAAATACTGCCATTTCCTATTCTTACTAATCTTTTCTTTCTTGACCACTAGTGACACTAATTATAGCTGTTTGGAATTTTGATCTCTGTGTGGGTTTTCGGTTGTACCCTTAAATCTCAAGGTCCCAAGAATAGCTTCCATGATAGTTAATCTCTGATGAGTGCCACTGGGTGTCTGGCACTGTGCTACTCCAGGAGAAATAATAGTATTACCTTTACAAGAAGAGAAAATTGATGCCATTGGTAGGTTGAGACTTGTCCAAAGTGATGTGGTGGCGTGTACTGGAACTAGATTTCAAATCCAGGACTGTCTGGTTCTAGAATCTGTGTTCTCAACTCTTCTGGGCTGCTGCCTCATTAGCAATTGCTGTTAAAAAGTATCAGAGATGGCACTCTAATGCTTCACATGGCACAGAGGGTGTTCTGAGGTTGGGCATCAGAAACTGGGTCATAGGTACAGTCATGGGCGCTGATGAACAAGCCAGGAGGGAGAGCATCAGTTTCATCTACTGCCCAGACTTCATCATAGAGTAGCATATACTTTCGAGGATGGACTTTTGTAAAATTGGCAGTTGATTAATTTTAAAATAATAACTCAATTCAAAATACACAAATATCCAGAATTGTAAAAATTGCCTTCTCTTTTCCCCATCTACTTCTTTGATGTTAACAATTTGATGTTTATACTTCTATGTATTTTTTGCCCTATTTATGTAGGCATATTTAAACATAAACACACATAGGTATGTGGAGTGCATGTGTGTGTACATTGTTTTGTATTTCCCCTAATAGTTTTCAGTACTAATGGTGTATAGTACTGTTACACAGTCAGAAATTAATAATCATTTAATTAAACACTTAAAATAAATATGTATCAAGTGAAGTTTTCTTTCTTGGTAATTATGGAGTTAGCATGGTATAGTGAAAAGCTCTTGGACTTCAGAGTGAAAAACAGATTTAAATCTTTTTTCCACATTTGTTGATAGTGTCCTCTTGAGTAAGTTTCCTTTCTTGCAACTTCGTTTTCTTCACTTGCTTTGCAAGAGTTTCCCTTTTACTTTTGCTGCAGAAAAGGTAAATTATCTACTCTTTCATGCAAAACTTACTTTTAATAATTTTTCATCTTTTTTTCCTAAACTTCTTCAATGCAGTTTGCTTTTTTACAGTCATAAGGGAAGAACTGTCTAGTCCACTTGGGCATGCAGTGAAAAGTGAAACCTCCTTTCCCTGTGTCCCCCCACTTCCCCGGGCTCTTACGGAAGCAGCCAACTCGTTACCAGCTGTGTTTGGCTCTGCCCTTCCATATATGTCCTGTGCATCCACTAATCATCTTTTTCCTTCAGGGCAAAGAGCACATTCCTGAATGTGAAAACTTAAGAACTGTTATTCTGTAGATGTTTTTTATTATTTCTGCTTTATTTTTACAAGTCGGCCACAGGCGTGTATTTAGCCGCGTTACCAACACCTGGTGGAATTCAGATTGCTGGGAAGACTCCCAATGATGGCTCCTACGAACAGCACATATCTCATATGCAAAAGAAGATAAACGACACGATCGCTAAGAATAAAGAGTTATATGAGATCAATCCTCCAGTAAGTAGACTCAATCTACATTGTGAATACACAAGTTATTGTTTAGATGTTAGTATATTTTTAGGTTATCTTATTTTGGACATTAAAGATTTTTTTCCCCACTGCTTAGATTTACTTTTCCATGTTACTCACTCTTTTATTTCCTTTTATATCCATGCTCCAGTGTCTCCTTTTTAGTGGGGGCTGACTCTGACCACCCTATTGAAGAATTATATCCCGCCCATTAGTTTCTGGTACTTCCTATCCCCCTTTTGTGTCTATTGCTTGTTATTTCCAGTACAATGAAGCTCCATCAGGACTGTGTCCCTAATGCCTAGAACAGTTCCTTCTGGGATTTTTGATAAATACTTATTTAATGATTAAATAAATGGCTTTAAATGTTGTTTTCTAATAAAAAGAAATAGTTCTTATCTATGGTAAAAATGTGAAAGAACAGTTCTGTTTTGTTTTATGTTTTAATTTTGGCATTTTCTTACAATTTTCCTCCCAGTGATTTCTAGTCAGCCTTCTCACCAGCTTTGCCCTCAGTACCACTCTGCCTCCCACTCTGCAAGTGCCTTATGGCCATAATCTGAACTAAAAGAAAGATGGGTTGGCATTAGAATGAAACGATTTCTTTTTATGACTCCCTGGTAATGAAATATTTCTGTAAAAGGAAAGTGTTTGGATAACATTATTGTTGTTTTTTTCAAGTATTTTATTTTATATATACTTTCGAATTTTGGTTGGTCTTCTGGAATAGTGCATGAGAATTCCAGCTTCAAACATAGCTTTCTAGCAGAGATGTTAGGCTGGGGGAAATTTTAAGGATATGACCTAGAGCTACACAGCTCCGTGTGTGAGACGCCTGTCACATGCAGCTGTTGAACACTGGGTGTGTGGCTGGTCTGAACTGAGATGTACTGGCTATAGGAGTAAAATATATGGTACGTGAGAGTTTGAAGGTTAGTAAATGAAAAAGAACATAAAATATCTTATGGATATCTTTTATATTGATTTCACATTTCATTTGTATCTTTTTTATATTATTATCTATGAAGGTTGCTTTATATTTCTATCAAATAGTGTTGATATAGTGCTTCTTTAAATCATTGAAATGTTAATGTGTTAATATATTTACTTACATAACCTTTGTAAAAGCTTTCCATGCAACACTTTATTGATTGCTTGTTTGCTGTAATTTTTTTCTTTTATAATTATACATCTACTGTATGTTTAGACATCCACTAATAGTGTTTATTCCTGCTGGGGAGAATTATATCAGTTCTAATATATGCAAATATATCAGTTCTAATGCCATATATCGGTTCTAATGATATCAGCTGAACTCTTGCATAACAGTGTTTATCAACTCTGTACTTCCACTCCGACCTCACACAGGACCTAACTCTTCCACTGTGTTTCTATTCTACCTGTATGTGTTTTTGTCATAGTGCCTGTTAAATATTATTGCACTTTACAAAAGTGAAAGCCTTTACAAAAATGAAAGCCGCTTGAAGATGGAGACATATTAGAGAATATGAATGCAGTAACTTCTATCCAATAAATATTGATTGAGCTACTGTTTTAGTAGTACGTTTTAGAGGTGGGAATAAATATTTCATCCTATATGGATATCATATGTTGAATATGACTTTCTACAAAAGGACTAATCAATTTATGAATATTCTATGGCTTTCCTTGTTTCAGATACTTACTACACTACACTCTTTTAGAATAACATCTCAGAATTTGTTTTATAGTCAGTGTACTAAGCCACTACTCATATTACAGGTTTGTGTTTTTGATTTTCTGGAACAATGTATGCCCACCCTGAAAATGTGGATCAGAATGTTTCTTATTTTAGGAGGGTAACCCCAGCTGAAGTGAATGCTGTTGTTTGATTTTTTTTTTTCCTCAATACATTGAGAAATGTTTCTAATGCAGAGGTGTGGTACCACTTTACTGGAGATAATTCAGTGAACCAAGGGAATCAAAGTACAGTGCAAAACTTTAATTTGGAATAATAGCACCAGTGGTGAAACCTCGTTACAAATCCAAGATACACAGTCTAACTTCCCATTCTCGAACATCTCCCATCGCCAACAATTCAATTCTGTAATAGCAGAGTTCTACAAATGAGGTTCCACTGTATTAAATTTCAGGCAGTTACATTTATTAGGTCCACGATACAATGAACAGAGGCATAACTGAATTTTTAAACTACTATAAAATTATAAAAAGAAAGGTGATTTCTATTGGGGAGAACGTTACTCAGAGTTAAGAGACCTGATCTAGACACGCTCTTCACTTACTAGTTTTCAAACCCAGGCAAACTGCTTTACCTCTGAACTGCAACTCTTTTTCATTTTGTATTTATTATAATAAGTACACTGTCAAATTTATATAGGGCAGGTTAATTTGGAGTGCACACAATATAAATGGGTGTGAAAGTACTCCATAGATAGCTATGTTATGAAACTGTGGTGGTAGTCTTATGTAAGATATGTGCTAGCAATGAACATTTAAAACTACATTTTTGAAAAGCTTTTTCTTATACCTTCCTTGTTTTCTTTAAAAAAAAGATAGGTTTGTTACACTAACAATAAGCTATGCCTTTTGCGTCTGTGCTCACATATCCACATTTTCCCAGTACTATTTTTGCCAACAGATATTTAGGACCTCTAGTTAGTGCTGATCTTTGGTTATGTAACAGGAAAAAGCTGATGAACCCATATAAGACTGCACCGTGCACTGACCTCGAAAAGATCATTATAGTAATTACAAAAGTTTATTTAGCTTTACAAGTTACAGAGCAAACGCATACGTAATATATATATGTATACATTCACACATACATCTATTGTATTCCTCATTTGACTATGTGAAGCTTTGAAAAATTACCACTGGATAAGAAGAGATATAGAAGAGTAGAATCATGTTTGAGGGCATAAATTTTTAATTTTTTGTGGGCTGTTACAACTTTTAAAAACTGAGCAGAAAATACCTTTTGAGCTGCACAGATCGCCCGTTCCTTACTCAATACAGTTTCCTCCATGTACAGTAGATGGCAGTAGTGCTTTGCTCTGTCCTTGGCGGTTATATACACACGTTCTTGAATTAGTGTATCAAGGCTGCTATTGTCAATTAAAGGAAATATCCTTATACATATCTATAAAAGGTTAATTTGCCATAAAGTTTATAAGTAAATATAGACTTTAAATATATTTTACGTCATCCCCACACAGGTAGTTTTCTGTTATAAAAATTTAAAACCAAACTGAAGTTGCAAATATCAAATCATTATGTTGTACATCTGAAACAAGTATAACATTATGTCAGTTCTACTTCAATTTAAAAAAAAGAAAAGACTGCAGTTTATTTTAGAAAGACTGAAAACCACGGTCTTATATAATATGAAGCAATTGTATTTCTTTTAGGAGATGTCTGAAGAGATTATAGGATCACCCATCCCAGAACCTCGACAACGCTCGAGACTTTTAAGATCTCAGTCAGAAAGCTCTGACGAAGTTACAGAATTGGACCTTTCACATGGGAAAAAGGATGCGTTTGTTTTGGAGGTATTATTGCATTGGACTAATTTCTTAAAGTTTTTAGAGGTACATTTTTACAATCAAATTCTAAATTGATGTGATTCTTTTGCATTACAACTGTTATTATAGAAATTAAAATAAACTGGAGAATATCAGAACTTAGTAATATATTTTTTGTTCCACACCAGAAGACCGATACAATAATGCAGGCGACTCTGAAAAATTAATGTATGAGTTGAAATAAAATTAAAATAATATTAACCTCTTGGAGCTATTGTTTTGTAAACTTGAATGAATTTAAATAAGAAATTAAAGTGCAGAATTACCTGCTTTCTATGTTATAACATTTTACTATCATAACATTTTAACATGTAATAATATAGGCACTGTGAGCTCTGAATGCAGTGTTTGTTTCCCTACTGAATTCAGAGGATACAATTGAACTTTCATTACAAAAATACACTCAGAACTAGGTTTCCGGAGAATAAAGGTGGCACAGAAGGTTCATGGAGCCTCCTCCCTCACAAATCTGCTCCCCCTGCCTAGAACAGTTAGCTTTGAAAGAGATCGATTCCTTTGATATTGGAGGAAAGGAAAATAAATGAACATGCTCAGAAATGTTCGGTAAGGTGCCAGTTGAGAGAAAAAGTCAGATGCCTTGATCTCAGGAAGCTGATGGCAGAATTGTATCGGAATGTGAGTCCCGAAGAGTCTAGAACAGTGCCTATGCATGTGGTAGGATGTCGGCCGTGGGAGATGCTTAACTGAGGTAAGAGTGTTAATGGTTAAAAACTCATGCTGTATGGATTTGTGCCTTTTCTCTTATTTTTTTAGTCTGAGAATGAAAAAATAACGGGAACTGGTAAAGTATGTGTCAGGTTAAGTAGGATACTGTTGAGAGCAGCACTAATCAAAGTGGCCGTGACTACTGGTAGTGTCAGCAGTGTCTGGGAGCTTGTAAGAAATACAAATTTTGGGGTCCACACTTCAGACCTAGCAAATGAACATTTCAAGGTGGCCCAGGAATCTTTTTAACGGGTGACTCTTAGCATTGCCTAAAGTTTGATCAGAGCATCAGTGATACTTCTCATCTTGAGATCCTGGCTCAGTAGAGAACAGAAATGCCTCCAATGTGGGCAGCAGACTGGTGGAGGCAGGGCAAGGTGCAGATTCAGTAAGAGAAAGGACAAAAAGACAGGGGATTGTAGTTGGAGAATGCTTCAGACTTGAGAGTGGAATCATTTGGGGAATAGTACTGAAGTATGGCTATGACTGTGGCGCTAGGCTACAGTGGAAGTCAAAGTGGCTCTGGAAGACAGAGGGGTGATGTGAGTGGAAGCTTGGAGTATGTGGGTTAGAACAGACCCCTGGCGTACAGGTAGATGGATGTCAATATATGTCCAGTTGGATATTTTCATGCTTTATTATTCACAATGGAATATTGTGTTATACAAAAAATAAGATTTGGACTTATTTTTTTAGACATGCCTTTAAATTTATCCCTACATAATTTTATTTTAAAGCAGTAATATATTTAGTTACAAGTTTTTTAACATTTTAATATTTATGTAAACAAATGGAGATAATGATGTTCATAGTATCTTCTTTTGAAAAATGCTGTCATAAAAGATTGAGAAAAGACCCATTTTTAAAAATATTAAATCTACTTATAAAATATTTCACTTAGAAGTATTTATAATTATTACTGTGGAGAAATGTACAGATATTTGAAAAAATTTTTTCAAGTTTTATATTTTAACAGGGGAAAATGGCTCTAGTTTTTTGACTCTTACGTTTTTCTATTTATTAAATGATAAATTTTTTAAAAATTTGAAATGGTTGTATGTTTACTACCTATGTAATAGTTTTAACCTCTCTGTTTTCAGATTGATGACACAGACGCTATGGAGGATGTACATTCTCTACTTACTGATGTCCCTCCTCCTTCAGGTAAACAGAAACAATTACCTTTGGGATGAGATTATCTTTTTTTTTGTTTTTTACACGCAGGTATTTTAGTTCAAAATTATTATGGCGCTAACTTTATTTTAAAGGCTTTATCAGTGTCATATCTTGCCGTGTGCTTTGCTGCTCCAAGGCTGAAAACATAGAGTTTTAAAATATTTATGTTAGAACTTAGGTGAACTGTTTTAATCCCTTTATGATTAGACATTTTAAAAAAACTGATAATTTATTAAGACGCTCTAAAGTTTTCTGAAGGTATAAAGTTTTAGAAAAAGAATGAATGGTTCTTAGTTAGAATTTCATGTAATAATTGAAAAATGTTATTTTTAACACAAAAAGAAATGAAATATTATCATATATTTTAACTACAATTTATTTTGACAGGCTTTTATAGTTGTAATACAGAAATTATGCCTGGTATAAATAATTGGACATCTGAAATACAGGTAAACCTTTCACTTTTAATTTTAAGCAAATGCATCAGTGATTTTAGCAAATTCCTTCTTAATATGTTTTCTTTTTACCTCCTTATTGCAGTTAAAATGTTACCCTTTTTTATACCACATTATTATTGTTATCTTGCAGTTTCATTAATTATTACAGTTATTAGTTAAAATGATAAAATAACATGCTGCCCTGTCTCCCCATATTTAGATGTTCACATCAGTAAGAGTAATCCGATTAAGCAGCCTTAACCTGACTAATCAGGCCCTCAATAAGAACTTTAATGATCTCTGTGAAAATTTGCTCAAGGTAGGAACATTCTGACTAACTGTTTTAGTTAAAGCTCTGAAGAACCATGAAATTAAAATGAAAAAAAAAAGTGTATATATTTTCTGGAATACCTTACATAGTTATGGGCTGAATTATTTTTTTCACATGTCCATCTTAACTGTGCCATCAGGTAAAATGCTTAAGTTGCCCTTTCTATTTTAATATACCATACTATAAAGGAATTATATTTTAAGTTATTCCATAGCTTAAAACTTCATAAAAATGTTTGTGTACATGTAAGTTAAAAATACCTTTTTGTTGTATAATTTTTATGACATCAATAAATATGATTAAACTTTATTGTCTGCTTAAATGTTAAAAATGTATTCTTAATGTAAGGAAAGAGAAAACAGAAGTAGATCAGCTTTGTTTTAATCCTTTAAACTTTCCATTTGCCATAATACAATGTGCATTAAAATGTTAGTTTTTATAAATTTGTAAATTAAAAGAAGTGATACTGCTAATATTTTCTATTGTATAGAGCCTGTATTTTAAACTACGGTCTATGATCCCCTGCTGCCTTTGCCATGTAAATTTTACAGTATCTCTGCCTGAAGATGAATTAATTCAGGTAATTAAGATTTCATCTATTATTAAAGAAGGTTTCTAGCTTCTTTCTGATCTGTTTTAATGCTATATAAATTTGCCATAATTGAATAAGTATGAATGGTTTTCAAAATATCTTAAAACATATTAGTATGACGCAGAGTGTATATATTTCTCTTTTTTTGAACTCTAGTTGTCTGAAGGTGGAATCACACTTCTGCAACAGCATACTTAGAATAGGATTTGTGCTTATGTGGGACTTTTCCAGTCCCCATCCTTTAGACAAGGTTCTTGAACTCTTCCTGGATCTAAATGTAGGTGTACAAGTTGGGCTTAGTTGTAGTCTGAATATCTGAACTGATGTATAATTCTGATTGAAAATCTTAACCAGGAATGGCAAATTAGCCAATTAGGGTAACTTTTTCTATAGTACTGAATAATAATAATATTTTGACAATGATTCTTTCGCTAATCTTACTGTTTCTGTGATTCTAGGTTACAGTCACAGCAGTTGCAATAACTTTTGACAAAAATCAGGCTTTACAGACCACAAAAACACATGTTGAAAAGTCATTGCAAAGAGGTAAATTTGTGATGAATGGGATCATAGTTCATGTTTGTCTACATTTGAGTTCAGTGATAAAATATAGAGGATAGGTAGATTATATAAATGAACTGTTTATTGAAGAGAATCTGCCACTTTTTATCTTTGTCATAATAACTGTGGTTAAACATATGACTGACTTAATGCTTTCTACAAATGAATAGGTGGTTGACTGCTATTCACATAGAAACACTACTGTTTTATAGACTTAAACTGTAGCACATTCTGCAGTAATTTAGAGGTTCCTATCCTAGTATCTTTAAGGAGGTCCACAAGGCATTTGACAAACTACTGCTGTGGCAAGTGAGCATCATGTGTTCTTCTCAGGAAGGGCCCGTAGTATTCAGCAGATTCTCAGAACTGTTTTTCCAGTAAAATTTAGCAAGTAACCATTGTTAATAAACTCCAAAGATACCCAAATTATTAGAAGCCATTTATATGTTCTGAAAAAAAGGACAGGGAAGCAGTATACTTTCCGAAGTTTAATGATTCATTGGCTGAATAAAATATGCCTGATTCATCTAAAATTTTTAAGTTGATTTCATTCTACATGTATAGCATTGAATTAATTATGAACAATTATGTGTTTAGATATTTATCAAAGAAGATAAATAGCTAGTTTAAGTGTCATAGAACTAGAAAGGCACAAGAGTAGGATAATAATAATTATTATTTAGCAGTTATTATTGGCAAGGCACTATGCTAAGACATTTGCCAACATTATCCTTTCTTAATCTCAAACAGTCCTATCAGGGAAGGTAGCACCACTCTCGGCGTTACGCAGGTGAAGGGTCCGCATGGGAGTAACGAGGGAGAAAATAACCAAAATAAATTGGGGTGAGGGAGGAATGTATATGTTATCCCAGATTCTTAATTTTTTAAAACTAATAATAGATTATTACTAAATAACTAGTTTTTTTCTTGCTTCTTAAGGCTCTACAGATAATGAAGAACTTCTGCAATTTCCACTGGAACTCTGTTCAGATTCACTTCCTTCTCATCCTTTTCCACCAGCTAAAGGTTGGTTAAATAAGGAAAACGCAAACACAAATCCTAGTTGTTAGTGTCTTTCACATGCTTCATTATTGTAGGTAATCTTCCTTAATCTTGAGATAGAGATGTATACTTCATCCCCTCATTGTGTGCTCATGTTCATGAAGGGGAAAAAGTAATGTTCTTATTTTAATCTCGCAAGCAACCTCAGCATGCCTTGTTAAGGTAATTTTTCATATGGTACTCTATTTTTATATATCAAATGTATTAAAATTTTATTTTCAGAGATTTGGATTTTCCAAAGTAATTATTTACACATGATGTGTTTGAAATTTATATTATAGTTGGTAAATACTGTTTTTAGCAACAACTGTTCCTTTAAAAAAATTTTCATTTTGAAAATGAAAACAAACTACTTATTTTCTTCAGTAGGTGTTTGGAGAGGTTTTGGGTGGCAGCAGTAATATGAGAGAGGAATGTGCTTATTGTCCTTTGGATGTCTTGGGTACAATTGAGGAACATTTTTAGGTACTTACAAGATGCTTTCATTTTTTCAAATATAAAATGATTGTCCCTTAACTTAATAACAGTAAATTTACTGAGATCTGTACGCTCATTGGAGAAAAAGGTAGTTTTTTCCATTTCTTTTCTGATTTTGGTGCAATTTATATTATAAAATTTACAGAATTATTTTACCTTATTTTATAGCATTACATATAAAATAAATGTGGTTTGTGTTTTTTCCTAAATATTTTATTCTGAGAAGTGATGCATTTGTTATTTAAAACCATATTGGCTTTTCTAATTTTTATATTTTATAATACAAGTGAAACTGTTTCATCATTTCTGCTTGTCAGTTATACTGTCTGATACCAAATTAGGTGTAATACAGAATAGTTTATATTCACATTGCATGTATGTCAATAGAGTCTTTACTAAATCCGTGCAAAGCCTGTCCATGTAGATAAATAGATCCTGTTTCATATTTTGAAGATGAGAAGGTGAGCTACTTTCAAATTCTAAACTTTCTAACATAGTAACTGTGGTCCCTTATCCCTTTTGTTTAAATTAAAATGATAATTTAGAGCTCCATGGAGAGTTTTTGCATACCTCGACGTCCTTGAAAGGATAGAGAGGAAAAATCAAATCCAAAGATAATCTGAGTTCAGATTTATAAATTAAATATAACTTCAAGAGTGAAAACTAGAACTCTTAAGAATCTCCAATGAACTGGCTAAACATTTTTTTAACACCCGCTTTATACAGAGACTTGTATTTAACACAAGGTTAGCTCCAAACCACTTTTGGATATCATTTTATTTATTTGTACCCTGAAATGTGGGGGAAGAAAAACAAAATGTTTTCAGAGATAATTATAACTGGTGTTTCTTGTCATTAGTATGCTTTGTGCAAGTGATACTGTGTGAACTGAAGAGCAAGGAAGGAGAATTTGAGAGGATTAAGTGATATCTGAACAAGACCTAAAATATTTGCTATTCATCTTAGGGCGCAGAGAGAGGGATCGTGGGGCAGAACGATAAAGCAACAGGCCTGGGACCTTTCCCCCGTTCTGCTACAGATCAGTGTGAGACCTTAGGCCAATAAAACCTTAGTTTCTCATCCGTAAAATGTGAAAGGGTTAAGATTCCCTCTAGCTTTTAAAATTCTTCAGTTTCTTGGGTTTCTGTATTATTCCTATTATTAAAAACAAATCAAAAACTAAATTATGCCTAAGGTCACACTGAACTTAAAATTTTCCAGATAGCTTCTAATCAGTTAAACCACTAATTTTTAAACCATAGAATTCCTTCGGAGGTGCTTCATGACTTCCCAGGAGGAAGGGTGGAAAGGGAGGGAACTGAGGAGGGCTGAAGGGCAAGTGAATAGGTCTCTAGGAACCTTACCGTACCTCTGAACTACAGCAGCTTCGATTCAGTGTGCGTTTACATATCTGTTTTCTACATGTGACTTTGTTTGAAGAAAGGGTTTCAAAGCTGGAAGACACCTGAATCAGATCATTTCACCTTTATTACCATTATCATCACCATCTTCATAGTGATCAGTATCATCACAATTACTACTAATGTATATAAAACTTTTTATACTGAGTGCTTCACTGAAAACCCTGTGTACTTTTCCTTGAATATTACATTTCAAAATCATCAGTAAACACTAAAAAGTTTATCTGTACCTGTTGTAAATAGTTTTGTAAATTGTGGTTTATGTTGCATGCTTCTTTATTGTCTTTGCTCCCTCAAAGTCTTTTCAGGAGAACATGGGCTACACCAAATATATTTGAAAAAGTTATCTTAAAGAAGTTATTTTTTAAGATTTGAGGATAGGATGAGTTTTGAAAAGGTCTGAAGAATGTTATAATAGAGTTATAACACGATTGTAGTAACTGGGCATGGTAACATAAAGAAAGGCTTTGAATAGAGAATAGAAATATCTGGAAAAAGTTAAGCTTTAACAATTTCGAGGAAACAGAAGAGAGAGGTAAGAGTGCCAGGAATAAATGCTTAAAAACATCTTTCTTATATACAACCGCTAGTACTGAAAAATAAATAAATATATAGTTTTTATAGTTTTAGTTCAGGTAGGTAAACTGATAGAGCTTTTTTTAAAATTCTGGAAACTTTGGATTCTCATTTATTTTTCATGTTCTTATCACAAATAGGATGATTTGTTAAAATTTTAGTTTCCTTTTATGTTGACAGAAGTTTCAAGAGCTAAGCGGTTAAGTTTATTAATACTTCCATCTTTTCACTTGTAGATAAACCTTTTCCTATCATTTTATGTTATTGAAAATGAGTGAATATTATGTAAAGAAAAGATGCTACAATTATATGTATCATAATTCTTTGTGTAGAGTAAGCCTGGGCCTGAATTGTCCATCCATGTTCAATTTTTTCCTTCCATCTTTTGTTATATTTGGTTTTGTTTCTCAACGTGACAAAATAGTTTGAGGTATGTCTCAAATTCATGGTTGACTTGGTGTTACCTTGTCTTGATTTTTCTGATTTGAAATATTAAAAGGTGCTGAGCTGAAGTAATTTCTTAAAGGACATTATCATGTGAAGGTCATCAAAATTTTTTGATGAGTACCGTGAGGATCATAGGTGATGTGGCATTGACATAAATTACTTATTTTCACATGAGGCTGTGTTATGAGAAAAAAATGGCTATAGCAAATTTTTATACCACTTTCATAATGTTTTTCCTAATTATTAATATGTACACTTAAGTTTTTCTCTGAAATAGTTTCAAGAGACTGAAAAATGATTCTTATAGAAAAAAAGATCAAATATAGTAAAAATGGGGAACCTGAATGAATATAATCTGGGTGAAAAGTAAAAAGAAATCAATAATATTTTTCTCATAGACTGTAGTTAATCTCAAGAATTTTATATATGTAATTTTCATGACTGTTAGCATATTACTTTAGATATATTTCTAAAGATGTAAATCTTGAGTTATTAGATGCCATATAGTAGGGCTTAAGAACCTATATTAACGACAAAAGTATATGAATTATATACTATTATAAATATATCTCAAATACTTTATAAACTAATATATAATAGGATAATCATTTTCATTGAAAATGAGAGTTTTAAGACTTTAAAAAGGTTTAATTAAGTTAGTATTAGCTTTTACATATTGTTGGATAAAACCGTGTAGAAAAAAAGGTTTTTATACCCACCTTGTCCCTGCTTTCATTTTGCTTTATGCTTTCCTTAAGCATAAGCTACAGGCTTAGCAAAGTTACTCTTTTCATTAAGCAGCTGCTGACTAATGTGACAAGTGTAGGCCAAAATCTGGATTTCAATATAAAAGGAAACAAGGGGCTTATTCTCTTAAATGTTGTACTCCAAAATTAGGTATCTACACCAGAAGTTTATTGTGTAAACTCATAATGGTCACTTTTTCTTTTTTTTTAAATCAAATTTGATTTTAAAAGATAGTTTAACTTTTTAAATGTAATGACTTGCCTCATATTATTTTAAACGAGCAATTAGAATTACAAATCTATAAAAACTTCGGTTAGTTTTCATTTTTTTCATGCCAACTAATGGTTTTGAATTCTTACTAGTATTCATAATTCTTTATACTAACTAAAATATCTTTATATATTAACAATTCATCGCATGAATTTTTTTCTCTCTCTCACTCTTTTTAAAATATATCTTGTCACGATAACCAGATGGCATCAACAATAAAAAGTTCTCCATGTTATTGATGGCCACAGTAATCTGTGGGAGATTCTGAAAGGGAAGAGAGGCTGAGGGGAAGGAGAACCAGAGGAAAATCGAAACCAAAGAGTGAAAAATGTGTGGAATGGGAAGAAAGCAAAGAGAATTGATAGAGAAGTCGGGTTAAGGAATCTCAGCTTCTTTAAAGCAGCATGAGAGTAGTGAAATCCAGAATCGGTGGAAGAGGTAGTAAAAAGCAAAGAAAAACTGAAATGAGTTACTGACAGAAAACAGGGATTATTTGGAAGAGACAATATAAAAGATGATAGTGGGAGAAGGAACGGATACCTGGTAATGAAGACAGGAAAACAATAGAAGGGCATTAAAGAAAAAAGGCAAGGGGTTTAGGGTGTTGTGTACCTTTAGTTGGGAGCTTTAACAACCCAGACAGAGAAGCTAATTGCCTTTGTCCTCTAAGGTAAGGTATTACCTTTGCAGTTGAATTTTTTCCCTTGTGGACTATCTAAATTGAAGCTATTTATATCTTTCTCTATGCCTTAATAATTTTTAACTATAATATGGCAATTTCATTATCAATCCACCAATATTTGAATATCATTGTAGACAAAGTTTACATCCTTTAACTTAGTCATTAAGCCAGATTTTATAGTTATAATAAATACTTAGCTAATCAATGCATTGTAGATTGGCGGAAACACCTAAAGGAACATAAACCCAAATTTTGATCATAATAACTTAAAACTAAGAATGTTTAAATAGAAAAATACGGCATGAATTTTAAAGACTCCAGATAGCATATATTGTAGCCTGCCAGAGAATCTTTTCATAATTTGCAGGAATTTTTTCAGTTTTAGTAATTTTCTTAAAATGACTAGATAAGATTGTCTCAAATATTGTGTAATTATTCAGAGCAAAGGTGATCTGTAAATTCTAATGATATAAAGTGAATTAAGTGGTCAGTGTAGAACTATGTCATAGCTGATCAATATTTTTTTGGCATTGGTGTGACAAATTATTTAGGAGAAGAGGGACGTCTCAAACTTCAGAAGCACTGGAGCATATGTCATTGAAGGAGGAAGAGCCTTTACCGCTTTTTTTTGTCATCAGTTTGCTCGTTTTCACTAATCTGCTTTTAACTTAGGCTCGTCCCCCTCCCAATGCCACTAGGGCTTATTAAATATTGCTAGAGTGTTCTAAGAGAATAATAAAACCATACATTCTGTTTGCCATGCTAACTTTCTAGGGTCATTTGGGGATAACAGGATTATCACTTATTTGTGCTTTTTAAAAAAGGAAAATAACCTTTTTCTTGTATTTAGTGGGAAAGGAAATTATAAGAGCAGCAGGCTGCCATGTGTCTTGATTGGGACCCTCTTTGCAGCTAGAATGGCGGCATAACATAAGAAATGTTGGTCTCAGACTCGTCCACATTGATACGCAAATGGCTCAAATAAGCATCAGCCCGCAGCAAGGCCCAAAAGACTTTTAATAAGATTGATTTTCTTATATATGAAGTGCTTTTTCTTTCTTTTTTTTTTTTTTTAGTATTGGTGTAGAGATTATATATGCATTTTTAAATTTCTCTTTAACCAGAATTACTAGTTTTTCAATGAGCTTATATCTGTACTACCTTCTCTTCTGAAAAGCTTACTACCTGGGAAGGCAGACTGTAATCAGGAGTTAGTGTGGCTGAGAGCCTGAGGTCATGAGACGTTTGAGGTTTTCAGACCAGTCTAAGCACTGCTGTTCACCTGCTGCCAGGACTGGCTCATTTGGGCTTTTTTTCAGAGAGAAAAGTTAAGATCATAGCAAGCATATTACAGATGAACCTGCTTTCCTTAAGCGAGATAAATATTCTCACTCACCCTTTCCTTCAAGAATCTCTTCAATTTTACAACTTTGGGGTTGTTTTTTTCTTTTCAGATTTTAATTCAAACAGATTCATATTTGAGGGCTGGGAATAAACGTTTTTTTAAAAAATTTTCCATCCTTCCCATCCTTTGTAAAATTTTGTAAGAGTAGTGAATGCACACAGTGAGAAATTCAAATCCTACCAAAAATGGTATAGCCCAATAAAACATCCCCTTTTCTTCATTTCCCTTCCCAAAAGGCATACTGTTTTTAAAAAATATGTTTATTGATTTTAGAGAGAGGGGAGGAGGGAGAGAAACATCAGTGTGTGAGAAAAACATCGATTGGTTGCCTCCCATACATGCCCCAACCTGGGATAGAACCTGCAGCCTAGGTATGTGCTCTGATGGGGAATCGAACCCCCCAGTCTTTTGCTGTATAGAACAATGCTCCAGCCGCCTTAACCACCAAGCCAGGGCAAGGCAACTACTGTTATTGGCTTATCATCTGCCTTTGCAAAGATACTCTATTTTTCCTTTTTTTTAAATACAAAGATTTTACACATCATTACATACCTTTGTATTGTTCACTTGATATATGTGTATTTAGAGATGGGAACAGATACTCTCTATATTTAAGCTCGTTTTGTGGGCATTTGCCATTAAATTATATGTAGTTGCTACTGGGGACTCACACATTACCCAGATAAAATTGAGGTATAGAAGAAAGTTCATTTTAGTAATTTTCACATTTTTTTTAGCTTTCCCTCCTGCCCCCCCCCCATTTTAAAAACTTTCACAGAATTCCTAACGCTGACCATATTTTCTATAATTCTGTGCTCACCAAGGGCATATGAGAGCCCTGAGACCGTCCTGGGATATGTAATCCTGGGGCAGACCTCTAGCTCTCCCAGCACTGGGTCTGTTTTGTGCCGAGATGCCCTAGCGATCTCGTAAGCCTCAGAATGTCACTTCTGTCCTGGCCTTTTCCTGTAGGTTCTACCTCCTCCTGGGCTTCCAGTGCCCCTCAGGACCCTAACTCCAGAGGACTCTCCCCATCTAGATGTACAGTCTGAGGGCATGTTTATCAGGGCACATCCATAGCACAGTGCCCTCAGGCATTTTGTGGACCCCCACCTAGTGATACTGTTTATTCATCAGCCTTGTTCTGTAAGAGGAATGTCAACCACTGTACCCTCTCAGCGTTAGCTAGTGGCCACTTGACTTCTAAAATGGGGGAGGGGTGGGACATGAGAGATACTTCGCTGCATTCAATTATCAGAAACATTTTGTACAAATCTTACTTTTGAAAAGTGTAGCTTGTACCAATTTAAGAATGTTACCAAAGTATCAACACAGTAGATGGAGATAAAAATATGTGTTTACTTAGTTTATAATGTTTTTAAAAGCTGACTGACCCAAATAATTCTGTGTTCCTTATTTCTAGCTTGACAACACTCATTCCTTCAGTTATAAAATTCTTTGAAACAAAAATCCAGATACACTAGTGTGGCTAGAGCCTGAACATTAGAAATAGTTGAGTTTTAAAATAATACTGTTTAAATTTATGCAGTGCCTTAAATACCTATAATAAAAATATAAAATATCAGAAAATCCTAGATGCTACTTTTATGAGGTGGTAGGAAGGAAGTGATTGGGATTCCTGGTTATTTCTGTGGAGAGCAGTCACTTTTTCATTCCGCAAAGTTTTGATACCACCAGAGGAAGCTGTTGGTAGTGAAGCCCTTGAATGAAGGGGTTTGTGGTAAGGTGAGTAGTTGGGGGTTTGGCTAGTAAGGAGTTTGTATTTATCTGTGAGACATCAGTCATTGCCTTGTCTATAGTTTTTAACCTTACTGGTTCTTTCACCAACAAATAGTTTTCCTCCATGTTTCAGATTTTCTTCCTGATACATTGCCCCTTTTCTCTGCTCAGTTTTTTCACATCTTGTTTTCATCCTACTAACATTGCATTACTGTGTTTATATTTCCTCATGTCTGTAAAGTTTCCGAAACTCTTTTTGTCTTCTTTGGCATGGTATTTATTAACTGAGCTAGTTTTTACTTGTATATAGCAATAGAAATTGCATTTTAAACCTTAATACTTCTTGGTTTACTTTTGCAATGAAGCCATAAGATTTCCTCCTATTCATCTGGCTTATAGAGACTGTTTACAAACAGCAAAGAAGAGATACTGGCTTGTACTTAGCATCCAAGCTAATGTTGTTCATATTGTCTTATTAGAACACCTGGAGATTGCAAGTTCTAACTCAGGTATACCAGCTGCACAGAGAGGTGAGTTCATCTAATTAAGCAAATAGTCACCAAAGGTGTGACATTCTAGTGTGTGGTGCATAAACATACAGATATTGGAGAAATGCACTGGACAATGGAATAGACACCAAAATGTGGCTTTTTTGTAGTTAGAATGTATCTCAAAAATATTAATAAAACTAATATTTATTTTTTTAGTTTCCCAGTTTCTAAAAATAAAATTTTAGCTTTTTCATAACTTTTTAAAGCTCAGTAGTAGTAAAAGTTATTCTTTTTAAAAGGACAACTTGTTAGGCTCATACCTACCACCCTACCCTGTTATCGGGAGCTTTGTTGCCAAAATCTTACATGGGGAGAAAATATGGACAGAAACAACCTTTTGGCTTTCCTGTTAATCATGGTAGAAAGAAGGTATTTTAATAAAAAAAAGAAATCAACTAGTGATTTTTTTCATGCATTCTTCAACATTTGGCTTTCATTATTTTTAGTTTTTATTTTAGGGTAGAAATAGGGAAGGCAGTTTTTCACCAAGTGTGGGTTACAAATCAAAGTCCTAAAATATAAACAGCTAAGACATTGTAAAGTAAAAAGAATGGGGGAAAGTTAGTTAAAACACAGTGTAAGCATATGGTCCTTTCACTGATATTTCTGTTAAACCCCATTTTTGTTTTCCCTAAGAGACCACACAACTATGACATCACCAAAAATGCTCAGCCAGCTAACTGAGAAATTGGTTTTGGACAAATCAGTGTCTAAAGCTTGACTCTTTACTGTCTCTCTTGTCTGACTTGAAAAGGACCATTCTTTTTCTATATTACAGTTAAATTACATCATTGGAAGGAGGTTATGACGAGTAAGAGACGACATACATATTTTTTTCTTTTGTTTTCTGTCTGTGTTTCCAGCAACGTCAGTTGATTACAGTTCCTTTGCAGACAGATGCAGCAGCTGGATAGAGCTCATTAAACTGAAAGCTCAGACCATAAGGCGCGGATCAATTAAGACAAGTAGGCGGATGTTTCTACCACATTATGATCTGAGAAGCATATCCCTGATTTCCCAGTGGTGAAGGCTAGACTTTTCTACCCAGTAATAACATTGCCAATCAATCACGTATTGGAGTGTGAAAGCTGCAGACTAATGGTCATTTAGCAAAAGTTATTGAAGGCCCTTTAGATGTGTTAATTTTAACTGTATTGTTAATTGTAATTAACACATCTAAAGGCCCAAATTTAAGGGGCCTTTAGATGTGTTAATTTTAACTGTAGAATTAGGTTTTTGAAACTTTACTTTTTGTGAAGGTATTCTTAAAAGTATATAAATAGATATTATATTCTTTTAGTGGAAGGAAGTTTTCAACTGTCTTTTTGAAGAGACACTCTTCCAGGGCCCAAGCTACTAGCTAGCATATGGCATGTGTCAGTTTACTAAGTGTGATGATATCCAGAGGGCTGAAAAAATGAGGTACTTCTGGAGAGAATAGTTAACTCTTAATCTCGCTGTTAGAATCAAGATCATCCTATGTTCTTTATCTATACTCCATGTGTTTTGGTAGATTTTGAGGTTAATGTACCTGAGTGGCAGAGTTTACAGTGCATTAAAAGGAAAGGAACTATGTTTTAGAGGAAAGATCACAGGATATAGAACCAGCCAGATCTGGTTTTGAATCCTAGAAGTGCCATTTTAATAGCTGCGTGACCTTGGGCAAGTTATTTAATTTCTCTGG
Organism: Mormoops blainvillei; assembly: GCA_004026545.1. Lineage (NCBI taxonomy): Eukaryota > Metazoa > Chordata > Mammalia > Chiroptera > Mormoopidae > Mormoops > Mormoops blainvillei. Next base: position 11,102 of record PVJD01001879.1, on the reverse strand, counting down.
GCCTCAGTTTCCTCGTGTGGAAAATGGGGATAATAATATCTATGTTGCTGGGTTATTGTAAGGATTAGCGATATATATGTGTGTCTGGCTTATGGTAGTTATTTTATAAACAGTAGCTATTATTTATATTATTTTATAAACAATCTTTAGGCAGCCAAGGTCATTTTTAAATTTCTAAAATTATGAGTTTGATCAAAATGGTTTGGAAAAGAAATTATTATAACTAGTTAACATAAGGTTTATCTACAAGTTGACAATGATGAAGTGGTCTGAAAAATATGGAAAAACTGGGAAATGTAACAACTTTCACACTCTCTTTGTAATAATTTGTTCCTACAGCAGATAATTTTTAATTGCTCTGCCGCTTTTTCTTTTCTTCACTTTATAACGATCATTGTATGTGTAACTACACCGCATCAACATTTTCTTTTGCAGGAATGCCATTTTTCTTCCAAAAGAATTCCATCCCAGCATTTTCTCTTGTGTTTTCCTTTGTCTCTCTGTTTTAATTGCATGCAGTGCATGATAATTCCTTTTCTTTCATGACATGGCTTAGCCTCACAGACAGCTGAATGTTGTCACCACTTACTCGGAAACCTTGGGGAACAATTGAGTTATTAGCATCTGATCTTGGTGCTTTCTCTTCTCTCTCCAATTTTAGCTATGACGGTTGAAAAAGCAAGTCCAGTGAGTGAAGGAAACTTCCGGAATCGTTCTGCTCCACCTTGTACAAATTCTACAGTTGGGGTTGTTAAGATGACACCTCTTTCTTTCATTCCTGGAGCAAAAATAACTAAATATCTTGGGATAATTAACATGTTTTTTATTCGGGAAACCACTTCTCTACGTGAGGTAATTTATAGATATCATTTCATTGTTTTTGTGAATTTTCTCTGATTGAAGATATTAATGACAAAAACCAAACAAGTGGATGTTTTTTGGTTTGGTTTTGTTTTTTCCCCACATCTCCTTTTTCCCTTATAACCTGTCTGGATTGATTCTAAGTTAGACTTACCAAATTTCATGTAGTAGCTAGTATTATTGTAAGCTTATGAACAAAGCAGATGGAGTCCCTGACCTGATGGAATATACCACCTACTGGAACTGGGTGGGGCATGATGGACATTAAACAAATAATTATATAATTATTAGTGATAGTAATATAAAGAAATATAACAGAGGCCATCAGAAAATATAATGGGGGAACTCGCTTTAGATTTGATCTCTGAGGAAGCTCCATGTAAGCCAGGACCGAAAGAATTAGTTAAGAGTTACCCTGGTAGAAAATTGGGTGACAAGACTTGGAGCCTTTGGGAACAGCATGTGCAAAGACCCTGAGGCAGGAAAAGTGCTCGACACCTTTGAGAAATTGACAGAAGGCAAGTGTGACTGGAACCTGGTTCAGCAGGGAGGTTTTCTTGCCTGTATTTATCGTCAGTTTATTTCAGTGAGGATGGGAACGATTCGATGGAGGGAGATGTTGAAGGTGGAGGAACATTTTGAACTCTTGCGCTGCCATTTACTTACTAGTCATGTGATCATAGCTCGTCATGGGCATATTACAAATGTTTTGGGCTTCGGTTTCATCATTTGTAAAATAAGATAGTAACCCCTATCAAAGACATGCGTTGAGTAAAGGTTTGTTCTTTCACACAACAAATCTTCATGACGGAGATTAAAATTATCTATTATACGAAGATCATTTGAGATGTTTTAATATTTATTTTTTGACATTTTATATACATTCACGCATGTGTGTATATAGTTTGATTTTCCTGTGCGTTACTGCGCAGGAAGGAGGAGTCAGTGGTTTTCTCCACGCTTTCATCGCTGAAGTGTTCGCGATGGTGAGAGCTCATGTTGCTGCATTAGGAGGCAACGCTGTTGTCTCCTACATAATGAAGCAGTGTGTCTTCATGGAGAATCCAAATAAGAACCAGGTAAGTGGTGGTCATCTCTGAGAGGGAGCCCACAAATTTCCCTCATAGCTACCCCACCTGCCACCTTCCCCTGCCAAGGGGATGTGCTCTTTATTGAGCTCTTTGATTCTCGATGCTTAGAACATGGTCTAAAGAATATATTAATAACCGTGGTCATGCAGTTAAGATGTTGTTTTCACTTCCCAGGTGACTAGTTGTTATTCCTAAATACTTGTGGAAGTTTTGCCCCTTATTTACTACTACTCTTTCCACCATGCCCTTGGCGGCTCTTCGGAATACAGTGATGGCTGACTGAGGGAAGTTAACAGCGCCCTCTAGTTCGGACGATGATGCTGTCAGGTTCTGACTGTCATGCTGGGGAGAGTACATCGTAATAAGGCCACGCTGGGTTTTTAATTTCTTTTTTTTTAATAAGTAATGTGATTCTGTTCATGGGGGCTAAGGGGTATTGCTTAGGTTAAAATTTTAGAATAAACTGATCATTTTTTTTAACCCACTTAAAATTGTTAAAGAGCCCTTTAAAAAAATTAAATGAATGTAATTGTGGTTTTTTTAAATTTTCTTTCCTGTGAATTGTCTTCTTACTCTTTGCCCATTTTTCTATTTGCTTGTCTATCTTTTCTCTGATGACAGTGCCTAAAATGTGACAGAAGAGTATGAGCGTATTGTTGAATCTGTGACTGAATTTGTCCTTTTGTTCTTACAGGCACAGTGTCTTATAAATGTAAGTGGTGATGCGGTGGTTTTTGTTCGTGAATCTGAACTAGAAGTGGTATCAACTCAACAACCTACTGCCAACTGCCAGTCATCATGTCCTGGAGGAGAAGTTACAACCTGAAGTAAATCAGAAAGAGCTCATCTAAATGAAATCTGTCTGTCTCCATTGTTTTGTTATTAATTATCTTCCTAGACTTTTAAAAAACTGAACTTAAATTCAGATAATTAAAAAAGAATTGGTACATTATGAGTGGATTTGATTAGTCTAGAATCTCTTGGAGGCATGAGAATTTTCTAATCTTGACATTTTGTTTGCCGAGCCCAGATAGGCCCCAAGGAATCTTCACCCTTCAGTAAATTAAGTTTCTCAGACAACTGTAGCAAAGGCGGAAGATACTTGGAATTTATGTTGATTTTAATAAAATCATAATTTATAAAATGAAATGGGAGGATCATCAGGAAACTAGGATAGCCACCCTAATGTATCTTAGAAAAGCTAAGCAACAAATTCACAGATTGTTAATGAAGAAATATTTGATTTGAGGGATGTATGGGAAAATGATATCTCTAAGGAAGGAAGAAAAAAAATTATAACTTAAGTGGCCAAATATCAGTTGGTGCTTAATTTGTGTGGAGGAGGCCTGGCTTCAACAGGGAAGAAAAGGGTCAGTGAATTTTGTTGAAATGGTTAAAATAATTGATCTAATAGGAACATAAAATTATTTTCTAATTATAATGCACTTCTACCAAATATAATTTTAGTAATACCTTAGGGACTTTTGATGGTGAGTTAGACTGTATTTGGCATAGAATGTGGAAATGTAACTTGAATGTAAATATGCTGCAAAATGTTGAATGTATACATAGGAACACTTTCTGTCAATGCCAAATACCTGTTATAAATGAACCTTAAAAAAGTACATTCCTCCTTTGCACAATGAAGTTTCTTTATAAAACTCATGATTTTGCTCGTCCAGCATAACAAACTGCCCTAAAGATTAGGAGTCATTTTCTTGTTATCACAGGTGTCAATATTTTTCTGTATTTTGTTTATAATTTTATTTTTTAAATAAAAAATTTGTAAAGACAAACTAATATTCCTTAAACCCTTTTTGGCCTCCTTGATACAGCACCGTCAGTAGCCTGGAATCACTTTACATTTGACTGTCTCCATTCATTCCTTCAGTCAACGAATGCCTGTGGTGCATCACTACATGCAGGGCTGTTCTTAGTTCGGGGAGAAACACGTAATTCTATTTGTGGCACTCTCTGTCTTTAGGAGGTGGGTATTCGTTCAACAACTGCTTATTGACCGTCTGCTAGACCCCAGGGCGTAGTTTCAGACGGTGAGCAGAGCACGCCTGTGTTGTGCTCTTGTGGAGCTTATTTTCATAAGCTGCACAAGAAAATAATTTGTAAAATGTGGCATATAGCACTGTGACAATTGCTCATGTTTATTGAATGTTTACTATGTGCCAGGCAGCCTGATAAATATATTTTTTTATTAACGCTTTACAGAAACCCTGTGAAGCAGATACCATTGTTAAGCCCCATTTTATAGCTGAGGCAGTTGAGAGTTGATTGGATTTGCCCAAAGACACAGTAAGTAGTAGAGCCAAGATTCAAGCACGGGCAGTCCGACTCTGATACCTACACTATTAAGTGAGAAAATGTTTGTAGCTTGGGATGAAGGTAGCTTGGTAGCTTCCCAAACGAAGTAATAGTTAAGCTCAGTCTGGAAGAATAGGCAGTTCACTGAAATTGACTTTGGGTGGTGAACACTTAATACAATATACAGATGATGTGTTATAGAATTGTACACTTGGAATCTATATAATTTTATTAATCCAATAAATTCATTTTGAAAAGGAATGTGAGTAAATACTATCCTAAAAAATTGAGTCTTTCCCTAGTAGGAAAGTCAAGGCACTTTTCAAATTAGATTTTTAAGTGTTAAAAAATTCATTATAGCTGTGGTAGGCAGAAAAATACCCCCTACACTAGATATCCACAGCCTAATACCCAGAACCTGTGGATGTATTACCTTTCATGACGGAAGTGACTTGGCAGATGTGATCAAAGTGGAAGACCTTGAGATGGGGAAATTATCTGTGGTTACCTACTTGGGTCCTAGAAGCTAATCACATGAATTTTTAAAAAGTGAAAGGGGGATAGAAGAGGAGGTCAGAGAAATTCTATGAGACGTGGGTTCCAGCTGCTGTTGCTGACTTTAAAGAAGGAAGATGGGAGCTCCAAGCCAAGGAAAGTGGTGGCCTCCACACACGAGGTATGACCCCCAGCTGACAGCCATTAAGGAAACGGGGCTCTCAGCTCTGCAGCCACAAGGAGCTGAATTTTGCTAACAACTCAAATGGGAAAAAAACCGGATTCTTCCCTACAGCCTTCAGAAAGGAGCAGGTCCCTGCCAGTGTGAAACCCATATCTGACTCCAACCTGTGGAACTGTGAGATAATAAACTTGTTTAAGCTACTAAATTTGTGGTAATTTGTTATGGTAGCAACAGAAAACTAAAAATTCTTATAAGCATAGAGATATATCAAGTTACCATATAGTTATGCTATTTATGATAACATCTAATATAAGCTGCGTTACAAACTCAGGGTACAAGTATAGTCTTATTTTATTTTTCAATTAATTTTTGAAATACCCACCCAAACTAATTAGCAGAAATCCAGAATCTCCCGCCTTTGAGTTTTTCTCTACTTAGAAGTACCCAAGAACTCTAGGAGCTCAGTGCATTCATTCCCCAGAAGGCTAAGTTCAGCTTCCACAACCATTCTGTGACAATACAGGAGCCTCTTTGGTACACCGCTGCACTTCCTCCCTACTGCCACATGGTGTCGCTGTTGGAATGGGTTCCCCACTGTAGAACAGGAGATGCTAGTCTTCAGTGGAAAAGACACAAAACTGGCCAAGACTCATGCCAAGTTTCCAGGATTCTTTAGCAGGTAGTCTTATTTATTTTGTGCCTACTCCATCTAAAGAAGACTGAAAAGTTTCAGGTACTAGTGCTCAACCCAACTGTCAATTGTTGTGAAAAAAAATTCTAGTTTTTTTTCATATACATTTTAGAATAGCTTAATTTTTACATGAAAACCTGCTAATATTTTTATAATTAAGGTTATGTTGAATCTATAGATCGGTGTAGGGAACATTTACAGCTTAATATTGAGTCTTCCAATTCATGAATATGCTTCTCTATATCTTGTTTGATTTAGCTCATCAATATTATGTAGTTTTCAGTAAATGAATCTTGAACATTTTGGGGGCGAGATGCTTTATATCTAAGTACTTCTTATTTTTTCGGTTCTATTATAAATGGGTACTGTTTTCATTTTAATTTCCAGGAGCTATTATTTTAGTGCATACAAATGTAATTGAATTTTTACATTGATCTTGTGCCCTGCCGCCACATATTATCCCAGTAGGTATTTTTTGATTTAGGAGGGGTTTTAGGTATCCAGTTATTGTCGTGATTGTGTATACGGATGGTTTTATTTCTTTTTTTACAATCCGAATGGCTTTTTTTTAACTAAATTTGCCTTATTAATAATTACCTTATTAAGTATAATATAGAGTAGTAGAAAAGGACATCCTAGCTTTGTTCTCGATTTCAAGGGGAAGGCATTCAATCTTTCGCTATTCAGTATGATGTTATTTGTGGGTTTTTCAAAGAACTCTTTGAATTTTGTCAAATGCTTATACTCCATCTATTGAGATCATAATATAAATTTTCTTCTTTAGTTTGTTGATATGGCGAATTAAACCAAGCATTCCCTCCTCTTTTATTTTCTATAAGAGTTTGTCTATAATTAATGCTATTTATTCCATAAATGTGTGATAGAATCAGCCAGTAAATCTATCTAAGCCTTGAGGTTCCTTTATTGGAAGGTCTTTACACATTGATTTTATTAATAGATAGACAGTTTTTCAGGTTATCTTTTTCTTTTTGTGTAAGCTTTGGTAGTTTGTGTCTAAAGAGTTTATGTTTTTTTAAGTTGTCCAATTTATTGCTATAAAGTTATTAATATTATTTCCATATTATATTTTGTAATATCTGTGGGCTCTATAGTGATGTATTTGCCTTCCCCTCCGATTTTGGTAATTTGTGACTTCTCATTTTGTTTTGATTAGTTTGGATAGAAGTTCATCTCATTTATTGATCTTTTCAAATAATCAGCTTTTGATTTCATTGATTTTTTCCTATTGTTTTTCCCTTCGTTTTCAATATTATTTGATCCTACTCTTATCTCTTTATTTCCTTCCTTATATTGCCTTTTGGTTTAATTTACTCTTATTTTTCTAATTTCTTAAAGTGGAAGCTTAGATCATTGACGTGAGGCCTTTCTTCTTTTCTAACAAACTTGTAATATAATTCAGCTCCCTCTGTGCACTAATAGGATCCTTTAATAAGATACCCAGATTTTGATATGTTGTTTTCCTTTTCATAAAATTCAAAATATTTTACAATTTTTTTAATTACCTTCCTCTTTGATTAATGGATTACTTTAAAATGTTGTGTAATTTTCAAATATTTAGGGGTTTTTCAAATATTTAGGGGTTTTCCAAATATATTTTTTGTGGTGAGAACAATTATGTTCTAGTTTCTTAGCAGCTTTGTAGCTTATAACACAATATTGTTGACTGTAATCACTTAGCTGTGCCTTAGCTCTTTAGAACTTATCTACTGTTTGCAAGTTTGTACTCTAAAACATCTCCTTCATTCCCTCACTTGCTAGCCCCTGGTAACCACCAATCTGTTCTCTGTTTTGATGAGTTTAGCTTTATTATTATTATTTAAAATTATATTTTATACTATTTCAGTTGTCCCAATTTTACCCCTTTGCCTCCCTCCACCCAGCACCCCCCACCCTCAGGCAATCCCCCCACCATCATTCATGTCCATGGGTCATGCGTACAGGTTCTTTGGCTACTCCATTTCCTATACTGTACTTTCCATCCCCACGGCTATTCTGTAACTACCTATTTACAAATAATCCCTCACCCTTCATAATCCCTCACTCTTCTCCCATTCCCCGACACCTCCCTCCCATCTGGCAACCATCAAAACACTCTCTGTATCCATGATTCTGTCATGGGGGCTGGGCCTTACTGAGGCTGGCTGTTGCTTGTTTGATAGGATTTAGGAAGTTGTGAAGCATGAGCCAAGACCAGCCATTTATATGAAAGGTCACCCATGAGTTGGGTGGGATGGAGTATCAGGGGATTCCCAGGGCAGGATAAACAGTGTTATCCAGATTGCTGGAGTCTCAGATAAGGCATCCAACTGCTGGCTCTGTGGCTCTGTGCGGGGAGGGCTCAGAAAAGGGACAGTGACCTTTACCTACTTTTGTCTCTGGGTGAAAGCTGTCCCCAGCTCTCACCTTGATGCCAGATACTTCACTTCCTCCCTGTATGCCACCGGTGCCTTCCAAGCTGCTACCCCTGTGCTGGAGCTCAGAGGGAGTGAGTTTGAGTAAGTCCCTGTGTGGGTTCTTTAAGACAGCAGTCCCCAACCTTTTAGGCACCAGGGATTGCTTTCATGGAAGACAATTTTTCTACAGACCAGAGGTGGGGGATGGTCTAGGGATGATTCAAGCGCATTATATTCAAGCTCACCTCCTGCGGTGAGGCCCAGTTCCTAACGGGCCCTGACCTGTACTGGTCGACAGCCCAGAGGGTGGTAACCCTGCTTTAAGAGGACCCTCTTGAGACTCCTGCAGTTTCTTCCACTGACTCAACCCCTGCTGGTTTTTGCATCCCAAAGCTGTGGGAACTTACCTTCCAGGCACTGGAACCCGGGGCTCAGCAGCCTGGTGTGGGGCTGGGACTCATCACTCCCGAGATATTCCTCTTGAGTTTTTATCCCCCACACGTGGGTCAGGGACCTGCCTGTTCCTTGTCCGTGTGTCTCTTACCAGTCTGGATGGATGTGGTTTCTTTAATTCTGTAGTTGTCAGACTTCCATTCAACTTGATTTCTGATTGTCCTGAGTGATGGTTGTTACATATTTTAGTTGTAATTTTGTTGTGGCTGTGCAAGAGGAAGAGCTGTGTGTACCTGTGCTGCCAGCTAGAATTTGGCTTTTTATTTATTTATTTATTTAAAATGGGTATAATCGACTTGTAACACTGTGTAAATTTGAAGTGTACAGTATGTTGGCTTGATATATTTATGTATTGCAATATGATTGCCACCTTAGCCTTAGCAAATACCTCTATTATGTCATATAATTACCATTTTATTTTTTGGTGGGAGGAATTAAGATTTAGTCTGTTAGCAAGTTTGGTGTTTATAATACAATATTGTTACCTATAATCATTATAATGTGCAAGCTCGGGTTTTTTAGATTCCACATGTGAGTGATGTTATGCAGCATTTGTCCTTCTCTGTCTGATCTAGCTCATGCATCGTAATGCCCTCAACGTCTTTCTGATCGCATTTCATTTCCTCTATTGACATAGAAGTTATGCCTCTTTCAAAAAAAAGTTTTAGTGGTTGCTCTAGGCTTTTCAGCATATACTTTTAATTTATCACAGTTTACCCTCAAATAATACTATGATATTTCGTACTTCAGATAAACTAGCACGATTATTTTGTGGTTGGAGAATATCCTCTAAATAATTGCAATGAATGTTATTATTTTTTTCCTTTTTCCTTCAGGCTTTATCACCTTCCTGGGGTGAATGTTTTGTTAGTTTATTGTCAGTTTTTCTTAGTTTCTAACAAGTGTATTTAAAGTTATAAATTCCCCTGCAATTGCTCTTTTTTCATCCCACAACTTTTATGCAGTGTTTTTCTTTTAAATCTGAATATTTATAATTACCATTGTGGTTTCTTCATTAGTCTAGAAATTATTTAGAAATGTATTTCATGTCTCCAAATGTATATTTTTTCCACTTTCTTATTTTTTCAAATTAAGTTACCCTATGGTAAAATACTGTGACCTATTAATAAATGAGAAGTTCTTTGGAAATTGTTGGAAGTTTTTTGATTGCTTTTCTGTTTAATTTGTGTAACTCTTCCATATGAACTTTAAAAAGAAAATTTATTCTTTATTTGTAACATGCAAGGTTATATATCTCTGTATGATCTATCACCTCTCATCATGTATCTTTAAAATTAAGCTTCTTAAGTACATTATTGAACTATCTCTATCCCTACCAACATTTTTGTTTCTTTGATCTATCAATTTCTGAGAGAGGTGAATGTGTTATATTGATGACATTGATACCCCCAAATATTGGCCTCTGTGTAACCACGCATTTAGCAATGTGACCTTACAGCTCCTTCCACCAAGAGATGGAACGTTTCCCCATGTTTTGGGTTTGGATTGGCTTTCTACTTTGTACCCCCAGGGGAATACAACAGAAGCAACGATGTGCCTTCCCCAAGCCTAGATTACAGAGCATTGTGTGCGCCTGCTTTCTCCCTGGAATCATGGCCATGCTCTGCAAACGAGCCCTGGCTAGTCTGCTGGAAGGGGAGAAACTGTGGAGGAAAGGTAGCTCTTCCTAACTGTGCCCATCTGCACGGGAATTAGTTAACTGATGAGTACATTCATGAATGGTAAAGGCGATCATTTTAGGACAGAGAGTTTTGTAGCATTTTTTTAATGGAGCAATGAACATTCACCTACTTATTTTCTTTGGGTTAAATTTTGCCTGGTATACTTCTTTCCTCCAACCTATTACATGTAAAATCTCTGGACTTTGTTCTGATTGTATCTTGTATGTGTAGTCCAGCATTCCTTCACTTCTTTTTGTTTCCTCTTTCTCTGTTTTCTGTTGAACTGATCAAGTTTCCCATCCCCTTTTTTTTTCTTTACCAGTGTGAAAATTAAGGTTACATGAAACTAATATGTAATATCCTGCCTTTCCCATGTGTGCTTTGAAGCAATTGAGAGGTAGGCAATAGAGTAAGGCAGATGGAAATGAGATGCCACCTTTGTCACTACTGAAGCTTTTGGAGAATGTGACTGTAAGTCGATTACCCCTGAATTAGGCAGACTTAGCTGGTCCCTAGCAGTGTGGTGCAGCCGCCGGACCCCTTCCTTAGAAAGGAATGGAGCAGAGCAGGCTAGGAATTATGTTCCCTGCTGCTGAGTAGCTCCCAGGAGAGGAAGGAGATTAGAAGAAACTGAACTGAGCGTTCTGTCGTATTGGAAGAGGTCGTCGAGGGGACATGACAACAGGTTGACTTGAGAGTGGGACCCAGGTAATCAGAGGCCCCTCAACCCCACCTGTCACTGGAATGTACACACTGCCCACTTTCCCAAAGTGGGAGCCGTTCCAAAGCCATAGCCTGAGAGAGTAAGATGTTGTTGAGACCCTCTGAACTGTGTATGTGACCAAGCCCAGTTAAGGCCCCTGTAGAATCTCCTAAGGTTCTTGCAGGTAGGTGCAGAGATCTTTCTTGTGTGCT